>PVHX01002507.1:0-59199 GCA_004024805.1 Geosciurus inauris
TCAAGCCTGTAATCCCAGCACTTAGGGAGGCTGAGACAGGAGAATCGCGAGTTCAAAGCCAGCCTCAGCAACAGCGAGGCGCTAAGCAACTCAGTGAGACCCTGTCTCTACATAAAACACAAAATAGGGCTGGGGATGTGGCTCAGTGGTCGAGTGCCCCTGAGTTCAATCCCCAGTACCAAAAAAAAAAAAAAAAAAACAAGTCCTATGGTAGACAAATAAATACATGAATGAATGTCCACGTCTGAATGAACAAACAAGGGAAAAAATGGCTTTCAAGCCCAAATCCTTGATTCCAGGCTCTAAAGATGGTACAAAGAAGGTCTAGCTTGAAGGAGTAGGAAGGACCTTCTCTGGCTTTCTCACCAATGACTTCCAGGACAATCAATGTAAAGGCTTCTAATTAGCTGGGCGCGGTGGCGCACACCTGTAATCCCAGCACTCAGGGAGGCTGAGACAGGAGAATCACAAGTTCAAAGCCAGCCTCAGCAACGGTGAGGTACTAAGCAACTCAGTGAGACCCTGTCTCTAAATAAAACACAAAATAGGGTTGGGGACGTGGCTCAGTGGTCAACTATCCCTGAGTTCAATCCCTGGTACCAAAAAAATATAAAAATAAAAAATAAAGGCTTCTGCAGGGCGTGGTGGCGCACACTTGTAATCCCAGCACTTTGGGAGGCTGAGACAGGAGAATCACGAGTTTAAAGCCAGCCTCAGCAATGGCGAGGCACTAAACAACTCTGTGAGACCCTGCCTCTAAATAAAACACAAAATACACATTTAAATAAAAAAAATTAAAAAAAAAAAAAAAACACAAAATAAGGGTTTGGAATGTGGCTCAATGGTCAAGTACCCCTAAGTTCAATCCCCAGTACCAAAAATTAAAAAAAATTTTTAAAAAGGCTTCTAATTTCTCACTTTTCTCAACTCTCAACTTGATTTGTAAGACATCATACTCTTCTGGTTTTCTTATCTTTTAACTTCTCAACTCAGCAATTTCCAATTCAACAATATTGACAGTCTTGAGTCCTTTTCTCCATCCTCTTACTAATCTCCATTTCTCCTTGGGGGCCTTTCATTTACTCCTGGGTCTTTATTTTTTTTATTTTTATTAAAAAAAATTTTTTTTAGTTGTAGATGGACATAACTTTATTTTATTTATTTTTACGTGGTGCTGAGGATCGAACCCAGTGCCTCACGCATGCGAGGCAGGCGCTCTACCACTGAGCCACAATCCCAGCCCCTCCTGGGTCTTTATTACTGTCTATATGCTGATGACTCTTCACCTAGCATCTCCAGACTGACTCCCTAGGATTTGGGCCTCAGCAAGAGGTAGTGCCATTACTAAAAAGGATCTAGTAATTCATCACTCTCCAGGTTGCAGAAAGCTCTTCACAGATTTCTCTCAGGCACCTTGAATTCAATGTATTGGAATCTAAACTCCTCATACTCTTCATATCCCAGCCTGTTCCACTGCCTGCTTTCCCAATCTCAGTCAGTGGATCCAACAACTATCTTCACTTGAAGGGACAAGAATCTCAAACTCAAAGTGTCCAAAATATACTATTTCTGCTCCCTTCCAAACCTGTTCTGTATCTCAAGTGAGCATTCCATAGCCCACTCTTCAGCAAATCTTGGCCATTTTTTTTTTTTCAATGCATGCTGGAAATTAAACCAAGGGCCTCATGATGCTAGGCAAGTGCTCTACCATTAAGCTCTATCCCCAGTCATCCTTGACTACTTCTTTTTTTTTTTTTTAATATTTATTTTTTGGTTGTAGATGGACAGAATATCTTTATTTTATTTTTATGTGGTGCTGAGGATCGAACCCAGTGCCTCACGTGTGCTAGGCGAGCACGCTACCACTGTGCCACAACCCCAGTCCCCCTTGACTACTTCTTAACATCTCCATTACTTCATCATAGTCTATTATCTGGATTATTTCATTAGGTCCTAACTGGCTTCCCTGTTTCTGCTCTTACCTCCAGGAGTCAGTTCTCAACAAAGTAGAGTAATCTTTTTAAAACATGTCAGCAGTAAGGAGTGGTTGGTGCGTGCCTGTGGTCCAGCTACTCTGGAGACTGGAAAGGAAGCATCACTTGACCCCATTGCTTCTGAGACCAGCCTGGGTAACATAGTGAGACCCCACTACTTATTAATAATGAATACATTAGGTAATAAGTAATAATTTTATTAATAAATACATTCATCTTTCATGGCTCTTGCTGTTTCCTTGTATTCCCCTATTGTACTATGAGCTCCTTCAAGCAGGGCCCGTGTCCATTTCCTGGCATGTTTGCTAAAGAACAACTGAGTGTTTGACAAACAAACAAACAAATAAATAATGTAAGTCACATTACATCACTACTCTGCTCAAAATCTTGTAATGGCTTCCTAGAATAAAAGTTGAAATTTTATAATTGCCTGTAAAGCCCCACACAGTTTCACCTGTGGTTAATTCTGGTCTCACCTATGACTCCTCTTTCCTCCTATTCCTGTCACTTTGGCTTCCCTGTTGTTCTTCAGACATACCTGATGCATCCCCTTTTAGTCTTTGCAGTTATTCTTCACTTTATGTAGCACCTTCTTCCCCTAGATAGCTCTATAGTTCACCTCTTCCTGTCATTGTAGTCCTTTGTTCAAATGTTACCTATGTAATCAGGCCTTCCCTGACCTATTTAAAAATAGACCTTTTGTAAAAGTACACTTCATCTTTGTTTATTGCTTGGATTATTTCAGTAGGTCCTAACTGGTTTTTCTATTTCTGCCCGCAACCCCCCCCCCCAGCTCTTATTATCCCTCTCCTGCTTTTTTCCACAGTATCTCCATGTACTATGTATTATACCTTTAACAATTATTATCTCTGTCATCATAAAATGTAAGATCTGTGAAAGGAGGGATTTTCTTTAATGCTGTATTCCTAGCTCCTAGAATGGGATGTAGCATAATAGATGCTCGATAAGTATTTGTTAAATCAATGAATAAATCTTACTCTGTCCATTCTACTCTTCTACCTAATCCATGTTTGGTCACCTCGCCTCCATTCTTACTCTTTTTTTTTTTTAAAGTTATTGATGGATCTTTGTTTTATTCATTTATTATTTATACGTGGTGCTGAGGATCGAACCCAGTGCCTCACGCATGCTAGGCAAGCGCTGTACCACTGAGCTACAGCCCCAGCCCCATCTTACTCCCTTTTAAAACATTCTCCATCCTGTAGGCAGTGGCATGATTCTAAAATGAGTTTGATGCCTTAAGCCTTATACTCCAGGCAATTTGAACTGAATTGTTCCCAAGAGAGTTTTGAGGCATTTACCCTTGTTGTTCTGTCTGGAGAGCTTTTTTTTTTTTTTTAATAACTTTATTTATTTATTCATTTATGTGGTGCTGAGGATCGAACCCAGTGCCTCACACATGCAAGGCAAGCGCTCTATTACTGAACCACAACCCCAGCCCATCTGGAGAGATTTTGAAAGTAAAGTCCCGCCTCTTCTTTTGTTTGACTCATCCATAGATGTTCCTCAGATCTTAATTTAGATGCCACTTCTTTCAAGAAGCCTTATTAATCTCCCCAGACTGGGTTAGACACCAGACATCTCATGTCTGTTGTTTCATATGAGCCTTGCAAAATCTCTATGGGGCAAATATCCATTGTAGATGCAGAAACCAAGGCATAGCTTAGTTAACCTGTCTGAAGTATACTGGTGCTAAGTGGTAGAGCTGGGGTGGAACAGAAGAATAGAAAGCTGTGTAGTGCCTTCATCTTTCATGGCTCTTGCTTGCATCTGTTTACCTGGATTTCCTCTACTGTATTATGAGGTCCTTCAGGCAGGGCCTGTGTCCATCTTGTGGTATAAAAGTTTTGGCATGTGTTTGCTGAAAGAACAACTGAGTGCTTTCTAGTTCTTACTGCTCCCACATTGTTAATGCAGAGGCCTAACTCTGCACAGTTAAGCCTTCATGTCTTGTACAGGTGGCCACCTGGTAGCTTCATTCTCCATGACTTTAGAGGTCTCATGGTACTGAGATGGGGGCAGGTACTGGGTGGGTAAACTGGGTAAAGAAGGAGCAGGTCCCTGCCCTTGGTTTTCTGGCTTCAGTAAGGCCACAATGCAAACTCCTTCACCCCACAAGTTATTCAGAGAGCTATGATCATACGATCATGGACACCCACCACCAATCAACTGCCCTTCTCTCATTCTGCCTGCATTCAGCTTTCTCCTGAGGACTTCCCATATTAAGGAGGAAAAGAGGGGCTGGGATCGTGGCTCAGTGGTGGAGCACTTGCCTCACATGCATGAGTCACTGGGTTCAATCCTCAGCACCACATAAAAATAAATAAAATAAAGATATTGTATCCATCTACAACTAAAAAAAAAAAAATTTTTTTTTAAAGGAGAAGCGAGGAGAGGACTGCTTCAATCCCAGCATGCTGCCAGAAGGGGCCTGTAGATGGTTGCCCTTCCCAGACTACATCCTGGCCTGCCAATACAGTCTGGGAATACATCATTCCTTTTCCTGCCCAGCAAATCAAATCATCCCCTTGCCCCCATCCTGGCCTCCCCACCTCCTTCCTCCCTCTCTGTGATCTGCAGCGGCCTTGGTGCCTGGCAGGCTGGCCCGAGTCACTCCCAGCTTGCATTCTCCTTCTGGTCAAGATAGTCTGGCTAATCTCTCAGGCTGCCCAGCCCCATGGCCCTGGAGCCTATATCCTCCCTCCCCAGGGCCCTTGACCTCCCTGGATCAGGTAAAGCAGATACCTGGCAGAATATAACAGCTTTTCTGCAGGAGCACTAAAAATCACATGGCAGAGGGCTGGGGTTGTGGCTCAGTGGCACAGTGTTTGCCTTGCACATGTGAGGCACTGGGTTCGATCCTCAGCACCACACAAAAATAAACAAACAAAATAAAGATAATGAGTCCATCTATAACTAAAAAATATTTTTTAAAAAAATCACATGGCGGGCTGGGGCTGTAGCTCAGGGGTAGAGCGCTTGCCTAGCATGCGTGAGGCACTGGGTTCGATCCTCAGCACCACATATACATAATAAATAATAAATGAATAAAATAAAGATCCATCAACAACTAAAAAAAAATTAAAAAAAAAAAAAATCACATGGCAGAGCCTAGCACAGTGGCACAAGCCTGTAATCCTAGCACTTAGGGAGGTTGAGACAGGAGAATCACGAGTTCAAAGCCAGGCTCAGCAACGGCGAGGCCTAAGCAACTCAGTGAGATCCTGTCTCTAAATAAAACACAAAATAGGACTGGGGATCACATGGCAAGGTTGGGGATGTACTTCAGTTGGTAGAGCACTTGCCTAGAACTTGTGAGGCCCTGGGTTGAACAATGAAAACTAAAAATTTAAAAAACCTGGATAAAAAACGTTCCATTACAGATTTTTCTGCTCTAGAGACTTGGTATAGACCCAGAAGCCCTTCTCTTTCCAGAAAAAACCTCAGCCTGGTACAATCTCCCAGAACCACCTAAGTACAGGGTATCACTATTCTGTGTTCTTTGGGGCAAGAACCTCACCCTGACCCTGGGTCTTTCTAGGCCAGTCAGATGAAGAAAGTGAAGTAAGGGCCCCCATCTTCAGGGAGCAAGGGGAAGGGACACAAACTGGGCCACCCTGTGGTTGTCAGCCAGGCTTCACATCCTCCTGCTCCCTTTTTCTGGCCACCAGAGGGACTGAGGCCGAAGCAGGACCTACCCCCATGTGCCAGGAACCAGCCCCTTGCCAGAGTTCAATAAGAGGTCACAGGGTCACAGGCACTGATCTCCTAGAAGTTCCCTCAGGCAGCTGGGGCTCATAAAGGATGACAAGGAGAACTAAGAGTTCTACACAGGAACTGACAACCCCCTCTTCTTGCCTTGTCCTCAGTGCTGCAGCCCATCCTGAGGACCAGGAGAAAAAGCCCTGTCAATTGCCAAGATAGAAAATCAGGTCTAGCATTAATATACAAAGTTCTGGGCCAGCTTGGGCAATTTAGCATGACCTATCTCAAAAACAAACAACAATGGCTGGGGATGCAGTTCAGTAGTTGAGCATCCCTGGGTTCAATCCCTAGTATTAAAAAAAAATAAAAAAAGAATGCATGAGGGTCCTGGGTGGTCCCAGAGGTTCCAGGAACTCTGGACGCAGACACCACCTTGCCTAGCTAGGGCTCTAGGCTGTTGCCTCCCTGGGCCCCCAGCATGGGCCCTGGAGAGGCAGTAGCTGCAGAGCAGTCCAAGGAAGGAAGATACATCCACCCAGCCCAGGCCCAGAGGAGTTGGTGGCAAGGGTGTGCTGGCCTGTGTCCACCCTTGGGATGCCCTTTTGAGATGCCCTTCCTTCCAGTCCTGAGTCCTGAACCTAGGCCCTGCATTAGGAGGTTGAATTTAGATGCCTGATGAGGAAAGTAGTTAGCTGGAAGAGGGAACAAGGACTTCCAGACAGAGGTAAGGAAGTCCTACCTTCCCTACCTGTTGGGGCCCTCTTCAAAGGGAATGTGGGGGTTGGTGAGAAGAGTAAGGAAGTGGCAGAGAGAAGGTCCTACCCACTCAACAGCCCAGACTGGGTTCCTCACTCCAGCCCTCTGACCTTAGAAATATCAAGACCTACGAGGGAAAGCCTATCCCAGCATTTTTCTCAGTGACTACAGAGTGACTGGCTGTGTGACTCCATACCTTGCCACCCCCTGCACTCCCCAAAATACTCCTCTGGTCTTCCCCAATCCTGCTTCTTCTATTGGCCACCTGGGAACCAGGCTTCCTGCTCTACTACACCAGGCAGTCAGAAAGGAGCACATGACTCAGGCGCTTCTGCAAATACGTTTAATGCACTTAGATTACACAGAGGAAGAGGGGCAAGAAGGAACGACATCTAAGTGAGTCACTCAAAAATTCTTACAAAAGCCCTAGGCTGGCTGCAGCCCCAGGAACTGAGTCGCCACTGACATTAAAAACTAATAAAAAATTTTACAAAAGCCTGCTTCTTGCAGCATTCAGGTACTTGTACAAAAGGAGGGGTCTTCCTACAGGGCCCTTGACTTGTAACAGGGACCCAAGCACCTCACCTTGCATAGGGGTCCTGGAAGGCAGAGAGGGAAGACCAGATTAAAAAAATACAGTCCGGGGAGTTCTCCACTGGTGTGCCCCATAGGGGCACCAACTTTCGGTTTTTCTCCCCACTCTCAACTCAATCTCAAAAACCATCCCAAGACCTTGGGTCTGGTTTTAAGAATTCTCTAGCCCTTTTAGACTCACTCTAAGGCTTCTTAGTCCCTGCCCCAGAGCCTTGCCTATGGAAGAATAAGAGGTACCAACTTCCCTGCCAGGCCAGAGACCTTGCAGCAGCTTCCTTGCCCCCTCAGAATGGCAGCCATCCTCTTGCAGCCCACACTGGGCCTTGGCAGCCACAGGAGTCTGCCTTAGCAGCAGGGACAGCAAGGGGGGATCCCCTTCTTCTCTGAAGCTTTAGTACCAGGGACCTGGAAAGATGGGGTAGGACTGGGCAAGCTTGTAGAAGGGACAGACAGAGGGAGACAGAGAGAGAGTCCCTGCTTCCTTGACCATTTGAGCTGCAGGGAAGGAAAGATGGGTTCATTTACTGATTACCCACCACATGCTGGAAGCTGTGCTGGGTACCATACAAGGTCAGCCTTGCTTCATCCTGTCAGGGTCCCCTCTCACCAGCTAGCAGCTCTTTGGAGAGCTTCCTCCCTGAGAAACCTCAGAGTCCATGGGAAAGATCTGGTGAGAGATGGCTGAGGTCTTACCACTCTCCTGGAGCCAATGTTCTGTAGAGAAATAATGGGTGCTCAGCACCAGCAGGATCTTGGATGTTCACGAGGCTCCCGAAGTGGTAGGGGCAGTAAGGGGCCCCAGGCTTCCTGGGCTTATCATCTCAGAACTTTCCTGTTCCCTCCTGCCATCCCCACCTTCCCAAGCTCGGGATCACTAAGCTGGTGATGCCATCAATCAGTTTGCAAAGGTCCTATAGACCTGGGGCAAGTTGTTGATCAGATGTTTCACACATTGATGACAAAACTTAGCTCAGAAAATGTACCCCCTCCCACAAACCAGGCATATAGAGGTAGGGATCCCTTAGGCAGCTGCCAGGAAGGGAGAATTTGGGGAGACGGTGGTTGGGATGGCAGGATGGCAAATTGATGGCACCTCTCTGCCCATGAAACATCAGAAGACAAGAGCTTCAAAGGCAGGGCTGCCATGGTGGGTGGAGATCAGCCAGCATCTTTTTGGGAAAGTCGTCAGGACAGCAGGCATAAGTCCAGAGAAGCTTGTTTCTTGGCTGGGGAACCAGTCTCTTCCACCTGCTCCAGGCTATCTGCCTTGACATTCTGAGCTTGGTAGAGTTAACAGGACAACCCTGGAGTTGTAAAGAAGGGTCTAGGCCTAGTGGCCCCTTGGAAGTCCAACTCTTGTTCCTTGGAGACCTCAGCCAGCACCCTCATGACCTTGGAGGCTGGATATCTCATCAGAGGGATTCTGTGACCCTTGGGCCTCCTGATGCTCCCTGGGGTGGTGCCCATGTGGGTGGTGGAGGCAAAAAGAGTCAGGGAGGAACCCTGCATGGTCCTTGACAGACAAGATGACTTACTTTGGAGAGGTCTGAAGGGTGATTTTGAAGTAGCCCCCTGAAGTTGGGGGCTAAGAGGACAGGAAAGGGGCTTGCTAATTCCAGGTCAGAAGTGGGAGATAACTCAAGAGAATTCCAAAACTGTGGGCCAAAGACAGGTTGGCTTCTAGAAGGCAAATTGTGAGATCTATAGTACTGGGGTTTAGGGACCAAGGACCATAAGAGGCCAGGAAAAAAGACAGGACAAGGAACAGGGGATGAAAAATGAGAAAAGAATGGATGCAGGGAAGACTGGGGTGGGTGGGGGTGGAGAGATAGCAGAGAGCAGTATAGGCAAAATCAAAGTGAAAGAAATGGTGAAAGGTTGATTTTTCAATTTTTAATAAACCAGAGTCCTGCAGCTTGGGTGCTGGCAAGCTTGGGGGATGAGGAAAGGGGACAGGGGTGGTCAAAGAGCTGCAGACCTAGGCCCTGAGTAGCAGGTGGGGATGATCTGTGAGGTGTGCAAGGTGGTACATTTTGCCCTCTCTGGCAGGCCTGGTTGGGTGGGAAAGGCCTGGAAGTTGAGACTGGGGCCACCATATCTTCGAGTCCCTGAAAATCCCTGAACCTTGTGGGGGCCCAGTTCACTTGGAAAACAGCAGCAGCACTGCTTCCTGGCACCAGCTAAACTGGTATATGGAGTGTGTCCAGGCTCCTCTGGCCTAGATGGGAAGAAAAGTTCCTCTGGGAAGCAAGAACTGCTCCAGGACCTAGGATCCTACTCTGGTAGAGGCACAGGGGCAGACAGAGCCCCAGGCCCCTGTCTGAGAGAATGAAAAAGTTCACCTGGGAATAAAGTTCTGTTTAAAAAACATTACACAGACGGCTTCTGGACATCTTTGCCACACAATAAAATACCATTCGGTTTCTACAAAATAAAATAAGGAAGAAAATCAAACGTGATCATAGGGATCATTCCATGGCTGGAGCAGCTCAATGAGCAAAGGTGTGTGGGACTGAACTGGGCAGCCACCCATGTGTATGCTGCACCAGGCTGGGTGGCAGAGCAGGTGAGGACAAGGCCTGTCTCCACCCAAGAGCACATCAAGGGTCCAGAGTCAAATCTCAAACCAGAACCTGTGTTGCCAGCAGGTTTGCATGGGCCCACTCACTAGCCCACTGGACAGGGGCCTGGTCACGTGGGCTTGGCTGGCTGGGGGTGAGGCCCCTAAGCTGGAGGTGAGGCAGGGGCCTGTGGTGGTTGCACAGTCGTCCTCACCCTTGTCCTTTTATTTGTGGGAATCTCCCTTATGCAGTTGTTACGCTGGAAGTCTCTAGAGAGCAGCTGGGCTCCCCTTGGCCCCTGCAGGGCCCAGCCCAGGCTAGTGCAGAGGACTGTCGAACACCACATCCGGAAGGATGGAGACTTTGAGCTTCTTTTCAGGCCAGCTGTACTCTTTGGGAAGTTTGAACTGTGGAGGAAGCAAGCACAGACCCAGAGTACATGTGGTTAGCAGTGGAGGAGGCCAAGAGAGAGGCAGGGTGCTCGCCCAGGCACTGTTTCTGGGTGCTGGGGGCAAGACAGGTCACTGGACACCAGCTTCATTCTCAAATGCTTGACCCAGGTGGGCAGCTGGGGCAAAGTTGCTGGAATTCCCTCATCTCTTCTTTCCCCTTTGCCCTGCCAATAACTAACCAGGTTGGAGGAGGTGTTTTCCAGCTCTTTTTTAACTATGCTGATCATCTCCCTCCTGCTCACTTCCTTGGTTCTGCCTCCAGCCACAAGCATGTATGGAATCTGCTCCCTGAGGCCCTGAGGCTGGCTCATGGCGGGCCAGAGCAGGGTGCGGATGCTACAGGCAAGTGGCTTGAGGTCTGTCTTTGCCATGGCCTCTTTTCAAGGCTGGTGTGGGAAGGACCCTGGAACCTGCCCTCCATAGCCTTTGCCAAAGGGTCCAAAGGAGCAGGATCAGTGTGGTTTGGGCCTGGTGTGTCCTCAGAAGGAACAAATCCCCACACTGCTTTTCCTGGTTCATTCTCATGCACTTCCCAGAGTCCCTAGCTCAGAGTGCTGGCCGAGGGGAGACCAGGGTCTTCAGATTCTATCCCAAGAATAATTGATCAGTTTCTAGTGTTGTTTCTCCTGCTTACCTGGGGGCTTCTGGTGGGGAAGGGAAGAAGCTCACATTTCATTTTTTTCTGGATTTTAGGACTTTGCATGTAACTTGGCACACAGTTGGTGCTCAATGACTTTGGCTAATACTGGAGCTTGGAAGCAGGGTCTGTCTTTTATGATTCCCACTGTCCTGGAGCTAGGCCATAAGTTAGGGCCATGGTGGAAAGGAGAAAACTGCTCTTAGCCTGTCTGGAGCTGGGGTGGAGGTGAACGGGCCTTGATGCTTCCTGGCTGGCTTCCTCTGCCCTCCCTCTGTTGGGGGACTGTCCATGACAGGACAAAGTGGAGAGTGGGGCAGGGTGTGGGGATAGCCTCTGGACAGGAAAGCAAAAAAAAAAAAAAAAGTCATTTTTAGTGACCTACTTTCCTAAGCTCCCCTGGCTTCTATCCCTTTTGCCCGGACTGTCCCCCTCCCACCCCCTCAACACCCAAGCTCAAAGCAGGAGCCTGGCACAGTGCCACCCCAATGTGACAAGGCCTCTCCGGAAGCACTTCTGGGCAGCTGGCTCTGGCTTGACTGAATGGGGAGCCAGGCTGCAGAGACCAGTGACTTGTGGGAGTTGATTAGTTGGCACCAATTGGGTGCTTGATGACTTTGGAATGTATAAATGAATTAATTTATCAAAACTGTATCCCAGAGGACAGAAAAGACACTGCCTTATTGGGGTGACTGGCTCTGAGGAGTTCCTGTCCACCCAGAGAACTGGACAGGATAGCCCACCCTGAGCATTTAGTCTCATGAACATCAGAGGCCTCTGTGTCCTGCCTATGTGCCCCTGGGAGCCCTGACAGATGAAAGGTCCTGCCTGGTCTCCCTCTGGCTTGAAAGCCTGGCCCTTGGGAGGTAAAAGAGCTCTCCCCCAAGTACATTTCCTGGCAGACAGGGCAAGGGAAGGGTCTGTCTCTGCCACAGGGAAGGGAGGGCCAAGAAGAGTTCTCCAGAGGCCTGGGCAGCTTGCTAATGTTCCACTAGCCCATCAGGCATTCAGGCCAGGAAGACTCAGATCCCGCTGGGGTGCTGGTTAGTAGGAGGCAGGGGGAGGGGAAGGGACTTTCCAGGATGAGGTAAGTCCCACAAATGAGGATGCTGGGAACAAGGAAAAAAACAAAGGGGATTATGGACTCCATTCCTGTATCCCAGAGAAGTAGCCAAGGGAAGACATAACCCCACCTGGCCTGTCAGCTCCTCAGACTATGAGATAGACTGGAAGAGGAGACTAAGAAGAAAGGAAGAAGGAAGAGTGGCTCCTGGGTGGCCCAAGGAGAGAGCAGGAGTCTTTCCGTTGCCCACCAGAACTCTCTGGTGGAATGTTCTCTGGCAAAAGAATGGGCTTTCTGTTCAGAACCTGCCAGGGAACAGCAGGGGCTAGGGAGAACTCGTACTGGCCTGGAGGCCCTGGCTACCTCTTCAATGAGATTCTCAAGAGCTGGCAATTCAGACAATTTGCTGGGTGTCCTCACAAGGGTGGGGGTGGAACAGGGGATAGTGGTGGTTCATGAAAACAGAAGAGAAATGAAGCCATTTAACATTCCTGGGGGCACTTCTCCAGCCTATCCCAGCACCTCAGATAGCAGCCTGCAGATGCAGACATGTAGACACACACATGCCTGGAGACCAGCCCCACCGTGAGAGAGAAATCAAATAGGCTTACTTCCTCTGGAGAAGTCAAATCTTCTAAGTCCTCCAACATTTTCTCTACAAACTCTTCAGTCAACAAAATCTGGGGAAAAGGCACAAGGCAGACTTTTATGTTTTAAATATATGGTCTTTTTGCCAACTGCTAAGCTGTGGATCTTTCTTCTGGCCATGGAGGAGGGATCAGCCCATCGCTCAGTTCTAGGGACAGAGGGTAATTCTTGAGACCTATCCCCAACTACACACCCCCAATGCCTCCCACCACCACCTGCTTGTGATATCACCAGAGTAGGGCAGAGAAGGAAGGGGGTCAGAGGACAGTGGAGAAGTGTGGTAGGGACATCTGGAGGGTGGGTAGTACTGTTCCCAGAAGGGAGATGGAAATTGGTGGTGGTGGTAGGGAACCACCTCTTTTGGCTGTTCAGGCCTCCTGCATGTTGCAGGGCAGGGTAGGGGGATGGGGACAGAAAAGTCATAGAGCAGAGAAGTTGCCAACATCCTCCTTGCCCCATCAGGCTCACATGTTCCCACCACCTCCCCCACTGACTTGGTAGGACAAAAGGAATCTGTTTGGCTTTAGAATACAAGCCCTGTCTGGAATTTAGAAATGCCCCTGAAGGTACATCCAAGAAGGTCTGAGCTGGAGAATTTGAATATTGTGGACCAATCTCTTTCATTTTACAGATGGGGAAGGGACTCTCAACTTCCTTTTCCACCCACAATATTCATGTTCTCTCAGGCTGGCTCCCAAACTCCTGCCCTGCTGGTGCAGTCAGCACTGAGTTCTTCAAGACTCCTGAGATGCCTCTTCCCTAGGTTTCGTTCAGTTTCCCACTCTGCTGCTCTAGCCTGACACCTGTCACCTTCAAGGTCAAACAGTTTAGTCCTACTATTTGGTTGACAAAGCCATCACCCTTAACCCCTAAACAAATTTTCTCAGCCAGTTTGAATGCCTACAGATGCTCAGGGCTTCTAATGCCAGGCCTTCCTCAACCTGATGGGCCCCTTAACCAACCCACTGCTCTGGTAAGCAGGCTCACCCCCTGCCTGCACCACCTCGGGCTTGGCTAATGATGTCTTTCCTCTTCCAAATTCTGGTCCTTTCCCTCTCTCCTCTCAGTCCTTGTCCATAGGCCTTCCCTGAGACCGTGGCTTTACCTGCCTCTCCACTTCTTCAGCAAACCCTTAACACCCTGGGCAAGGCACAGAGGAAGAATGGCAACGGGGTGAAGGCCAAGGTGAGGCGTTCCTCTGAGGGAAACCTTCTTTGTGAGAAGGATGAAAATTAAGAATTTGAGAAAACATTCATCAGGTTTTCCCTGGGAGTTGTCCACTCTGATAAAAACAGAAGTTTCCACGTGTGAGGTAAAGTGAAGTGGCAGAGAAAGGAAAGCAAGCAAGAAGGGTCCTTGAGGATGGACCCCAAAGGAAGGAAGATGATGGGGTAGGGTGGCAAATGAGAAAACTACTCTCAAATGAGTAGAAAAATCACCACCATGCCATGCATCTGCTGACTGAAAATGCAGCTTATCTCCTTCAATCGCCTTACAGATGAAGAAACTGAGGCACAGATAGGTTACAGCACATGGCCTGTGGGGCTGAGACAAGACCATATCCCAATGATGTCTGGACAGGAAACTTAGTTCCTGAAGTACTGCTTTTAAATCCTGAACGTTTAGTGCCAGGGCATTTGCTCATGTATTCATTTTTCCAAGGACAGGCATGAAGGCAGCCCATATTCCACTGGACTAGCCCTCCCTTGGCTGATAGGACCCATCTTTCCCAGGATAGAAGCCCACAGTTAGGAACAAAAGCTCTGACCACTAGCCCATGTCCCTTCACCAAAGCTTCTGTTGTAGGAGCTCAGGCCTCAAGTAAGGAAAGGAACAAGTCAGAGAGGGCAAAGCTGGCCCAGGGGAGTGCCCGTCCGAGGTGCCTCCTTGTTCTTCTTTCAAATTCTTCCCAGACTGTAGTTATACCCAGTTAAACTCAAACTCAGCCCTCCTGTAGCCCAAGCTCTTGTTCTTATCCCAGGGGAGCACCCCTCTGCCCCCCTCCCTGGCCACCAATTCCAGAGTTTCTCTACCAGTTATCACCAGTCTTCTTGAGTAGTATAAAAGTCACATTTATATACTTGGCATTTCCAGGGCTTGTTGCCATCTCTGCAAATGCTAGCACAAACACAAGCATACCTCAAACCCAGTTATAATACAATGGCTCCAGTCTGGGCCAGACTGGGCTCACTTCTAACCCACAAATAATTGAGGGAGGGGCTTTCTCCGAGAGTGGTCAATAGGTCTGGGCCTGTAACTAGTGCTAGAGTGAAATGGGGCATGGGGCAGGTTACAGAGACATTGGCCACCCAGTGAGACTCAGCAACAGGAAAGCTAATGCCAGTAGCACTGACAAAGGTCTAGAATTGGTGCTGAGAAAGGGCAAGTTATAGAGGCTTTTAGCAGAGCCACCATCAAACACTGCACCATCTGTGTGTGGACTTATTTTATACTCTGTCGGGGGAAGGGATGGCAAGACTCGAAAGGAGGACAAATTCTAGTTGCTCCTCCATTTTCACTTTTGGTGATTTGCTGGTTTCTGCTAGAAACTTCACATTATTTTTAAAAGAATTAAAGGGGAAAAATTATACATGAGATCTGCATGATATTAAGGGTGACATTCTCTGCAAAGAAACACGACAGACTGTCATAGCTCCAGGCACCTAATTTAATTTCCTTTGGGAGTTAAACCTTAGAAGCTTGGATTGAACAAACAGGCCCTGTTCTTTGTATATTTCAGAGCTAGAGCTGAGAATGTTAACAGATCTTATCAACAGGACACTGGAGATAGACAGCTATGATGGAGCAGCTCCTGGGAGCTCTCACGAGGAACAGACTCACCGTTGTTGATGCAGCTGTGGGAAGAGCCTGTGCAGGTCTGGGGCTTGGAGCACCTGAAGCTTACTGGGTCCCCATGGAGCTGCCTGGCTCTGCCACAAATAATAATGGGAATGGCTATGACAGTGACAGCTAAAATGGCCAAGAGCAGGAGAAGTGACTCCCCTGCTCGGTGTGTGACCTGAATCTTCTCATGGAATCCTAAGGTGATCTTGCATGGGAGGTAACTCTCATCTCTGCTCTGCAGATAAGTGGGTGCCAAGATGAGAGGATGCTTTTTTACCCCAACCCTAGAAACCTGTATATTTACGGCTGGTCTCTCCTCTGATGGGAAGGTGAAGGTCACCCCAGTTTTTACCAGTGGCCCAGAAAACTTGCAATACCAGCCCTAGCCAGCCACACAGCTCTTCACCACCCTCTCAGTTCAACAGGACTGGAACCCAAAGTATCACAGACATGCAGCTATTAAAAATCCAGGATGGACATCTGGAAAGGCATGTAAACCATGCCTCAAGATGGTTTCCAAGTGGAGCCAATGGGGCAAATTTCTAAGCCAGCCTGGTGAGTCCCTATATTTCTTTTTCTCTTTTTTAAAATTTTTTTAGATGTTAATGGACCTTTATTTTATTCACTTATTTATATGCGGTGCTGAGAATCGAACCCAGTGCCTCACACATGCTAGGCAAGTGCTCTGCCACTGAGCCACAACCCCAACCCTGAGTCCCTATATTTCAACAGTTCTGCTAGCCTAGAAAAGAGCAGCAGGAGTAATAATGACAATGATAACTTTACTCTTCTATATTTGCACTCACGAAGAGCCAGACATAAAACATTTAAGATTTAGGTTTGTACACAAACTGCCCTTGGAGTGAGGTGACCCTTGAATTAGACGCATACTTTCCTGTGAGTTTTTTTTTTTTTTTTTTTTGGGGGGGGGTATCAGGGATCGAAACTAGGAGTGCTTACTCACTGAGCCACATCCCTAGCCCTATTTCATATATATTTTTTGAGATAGGGTCTCACTACATTGCTCAGGGCCTCGCTAAATTGCTGAGGCTGGCTTTGAACTCATGATCCTCTTGTCTTAGCCTCTCAAGCCACTGGAATTACAGGTGAGCACCACTGCATTTGGCCTCTGTGAGGCTTCTGAAAATATGGAGATGCTAGGCACTAAGTCCTCTTGAATCAAAATGCCCAGGGCAAAGCCAAGGCATCTACATTTTCTTTTTTTGTTGTTGTTCTTTCAGTAGTGGAGGTTGAACCCAGGACGCTGTGCATGCTGGGCAAGTGATCTACCATTGAGCTACATCCCCAATCCTTCTTTTGTTAAATTTTGAGACAAGGTCTCACTAAATTGCCCAGGCTGGCCTCAAACTTGTAATCCCTTACAAGCCTGTGTCACTATACCTGGACAGCATCTGCATTTTAAAAGGGTACTTTAGGAAATCATGATGGAGGGAGTGGTAGGAAATAGGCATAGAGGGGAAGGGATTTGGGCACAGGCTTAACCAGCAGTTGGTGGCTACTGCTCTACCATCACCTAACTGGCTGAGCTGTGAGAATAATGGCTCCTCTTTCCCCACCGCCACCTTTGGCCAGGGAGAGGGCTAGGAATCGAGGCCAATACCTTACTCCAGTGGGCTCATACTAGCTGCCTTAGGACAACCTGGTTAATTGGTGGTGAGGGAAGATTGTCAACAACCTCTCAATTCCCCAGGCCCCAGCAAGTTCCAGAAAGGAACCTGAAAAGTGATCTTTTGTCAGTGCCTGTCCTGGGCAGGCCTGGCTGTGCTGCAGGCAGAGGGGCCCAGCTGCTGCAGATCTGATGATGCTGATTCAAACGTCTGTGGTCAATAATATTTTTGAGGTCAATGATATTTCTGAGTGGCTGACAATGCCCACTCCTTCCCCTTGGTGTGACAATTAGCACTTTGTCCAGGGCCTTGTTTGCTCTTCATGTTGACACGTTGTTCTTGCTTCCCAACAAGTTTGACTTTTTCTTCCCTCCCTTTCCTTCTCTTGGGGAAGGAAACATGTTGTTTACAGTGGCAAGGCCTGCCAAGGAGTTGCCTTGGCACCCACAATGGCAGTAGAGGAGGCAGGGACAAGTAAGCAGTCCTGTCTGCGGTGACCCTTCCCCCACTAGGGCCAGACAAAAGTCAGGAAAGAGCCTGTAGATCCCCTCCCCACCAACACACACAGGGAGGAGGCAGAAATATGTGCTTGCGGACAGTGGGGGCACAGTGAGGCCTCACTCATTCATTTCCTGTTTTTGGTGGGTGGCGAGAAGTTGGCTTTGGTGGTCAGAAGCATGCTGACTCTTCTGTTCTGCCTGCTGGTTGCTGAGGACACAGATGGACATTATGGTCCTCTACTGCAAGGGAGGTACCTTTCCCAGGCATACAGCTAGGCTTTAAATCTCAACAGGTATGCCTCTGGACAATAAGGTCTCTGCAACAACCCAAGCAAAGGTCTCTGGGGAAAACAGGTGTGTGGCCAGGTCCAATAGTGGAAGGAGAAGCAGTACATATCAAAGAGGAGCCTCCTAGGTCTGAGCCAGGGATTCCCAAGTTGACTTACACACAGCATCCAAATGGCAGGAGAATTCAAGATACGGGGAGTTTGTCTTTGGGCAAGGGGAAGAACTCAGTGGCAATTCCTCAAGCCTGGCTGGGAGCAGCAGAGGCCACTTGAAAACAGCTGTTGGGCGGCTTCTTCCAAGCCTGGGGCCTCTCACTGGGGCTGCTAGGGAGTGGCTAGGACTGGGGGCATCACCTGGGTGAAGAGTCAGATACTGCACAGCTGAGAAAGCACTGCAGCGCCTAAAAAAATATTCTTGTATCTGGTGATGTGACCCCTCTGTGACCTCTGTGACTGAAACTTCTCCCTTTCACATTGCCCTGGCTGGGGATGAACAACTCAACACTGGGCTGTACTCTGCTCAGAAAACCAACAGCCCAGTGTCAACAGGCCAAGGGAGAGACTTACTCAAGCCATCAGGGTGATAGGATGCTGGGGGATGAAGGGACAGGAGATGCAAGATCTTGGCAAGACCTCCCTGCCAGGGTCTGAAGACCCTCCTAAAAAGCTTCAGAGTTGGCTGCTGATACATTTCCAAGTTCAACAAGGATGAAACAGCAAAGTAGGGCAGACAGAGCCAAGTGTCTTCTCCAGAAAATGAGAAGAGTGCAGAGATACAACTAACTCCTGCCTCTGTGGCTTCCGCTAATGCACTATACTCACTTGGCACTGCCCACACCCTGTTCTTCATGTGTACCAGGGCCCTAACTTCCCGGGCACTGGGTTACCCTGAGATGGTGAAGATGGGAGCGTAGGTGCTCACCCAGGAGAAGGTGGTGTGGAGGACTGTCTGGGACCATTCCACAAGCTCCAGAAAGGAGCTCAGGTTCCCTAACCTTCTGCCTTTTCTTCTCAGCCTTTCCTTTGCCACTCTTTCCCTATGCATGACGTAGGCCTTGTCTTCCCCCCAAGAGATAACAGGCCTGGGCAGGTAGCCAGAGCAAGGTGCCAAGGCTGGGAGTAAGTGCTTCCAAGGCTGCTGAGGGCTGATGCAAGAAAGTCATCCCACCCCTCCTGCTTCAGCTGGGACCCACAGGGAGAGTTCAAGCAGCAGCCAAGAGAACAGAAGCCTGGGTCTCTCCACTTCCTAGGTCTACTACATTCAGCTCCTTCCTGCTCCTCTACCCCAACGAGGCCCACGGAGACACCCCAAGCTCTAGGAACATAAGCAAGAAATGCCTGCAGGGAGCAAGGGCAGGCCTCTGTGCTGGGCTCTCCCTCCTCCTGGGGCCCTCTTTGGCCTCACCTGTGATTGCAAGTCTAACCTCAGGCCTCCAGGAGCCTTTGGACTCCTGGGGAGACAGTTAGACCCCTGAGAGGCCCACAAGTCATTACAAGCCCAGGTTCCCACAAGCTAGGGAGCTGCCTGTGACCACAAGGCAAGACCCTAAAGGGGAAAGTGGGCTGGCAGTCAGACACAGAAAATGCTGACGGCTTGCCGGGAGGGGAGGAGGGCTGGTGTGGGTGTTGGCTCCACTGCTGAGAATCTGGCTGGCTGGGGGCAGGGTCGGAGGGTTTCCCAGGGCTCCTTGCAAAGGGCCTGAGAAACCCCTTGGTGATCAAGGGTGCGTGCCTCAGGAGTGGGGCCTCAGCCAGGCTTCCCAGGAGCTCTCCTGTGAGCTGGTCCGTGGTGGACCACACTAATGAGCCCATAACACAGGCCTTTGATTAAGCAGCTCCCAGCACAGCAACTTTATTGAAACATGCCGAAGCCAGCGGCTCGTTCCCACAGCTTCCTGGTTCCCCAGGCAACAGCCCACAGGAGGGGACCATGTGCTGGGAGTCAGCGGGTGCTGAGTCCGGGCTCACTGAGGGGCTGCCAGGGAGTGAGGGGGTTGTGGTGCTGGGAGTGGGAATGCTAAGAGCCAGCATATCAGGGGCTTTGGAGTTGGGTGGGGCCTGGAAGGCTTTCCATGATGTTTGAGGGGCCTTGTGCTGATATCTGCTGAGTCCTTTGAGGGCCAAGCTTCCTGGGCTGCCCAGCCCAGCCCTCAGGGCAGGAAGACATTCCAAGGAGGATGGTAGAACTCCAAGGGCAAGTTCATTTTTGAGGATACCAAACAAAAAACTGAGTTGACTTTCTTGAGTTTGGGGAGAACTCAGACCCTATTTTCCCCAGAAAAAAGCACCTAAAGCCTTCAATACACACAAATGCACCATGAGGACACTTGTGTCAAGTTCTTAATTTTCAGGGGTTGGGGTCTTCTGCACAGTCCCCACCTCTCAACTTACCAGCTCTGCCCAGAGAAGAGGCCTGCTCTCTCCTGTTCTCAGCAGAGGCAGCAGTGGCAGCCTGGGACATGGGTGGGGGCGGGGACGTGGGGGCAGCAAGAGGCCTTTTCCACTTGTGCTGGGCTAATTTCAAATGTTACACTTCAGAGCTTTTGCTACAGTAACTATCAACACCACATGGACAGAAATCTAATGTTACCAAGTGGGACTTTTAAAATGTATTTATAACTTTATGGTTCAAAGTAATTTTGTTATGAAACAATGTAATAACAACAGTGGAAAAAGGCAAGATAATTTATGGAACACAATATCCCTAAAGCACTAGCTTCCATTTCTACCTCAGCTAAGTCTGGGGAGTGCGGTCGGTGTCCTTTGTTTGCTGTTTGTTTTAATTAAAGGTTAGGATTTTGGTGATGGGGGCAGGGCAAGCCTGAAGGAGGAGGAATTCTGCTGCAAGCAGACACACGTGGACAAAAACATGCCCATATTAAGAGTATATATGATTTACAGGCCCCCAGACTGAGTTAAACCCACAAAACCAGCAAAATTCTCTCCCTATCTACTTTATTTATTTATTTATTTTTTGGTACTAAGGATTGAACTCAGGGGTACTCAACCACTGAGCCCCAGTCCCAACCCTATTTTGTGTTTTATGTAGAGACAGGGTCTCACTGAGTTGCTTAGCGCCTCACCCTTGCTGAGGCTGAATTTAAACTCGTGATTCTCCTGTCTCAGCCTCCCAAAGTGCTGGGATTACAAGCGTGGACCACCACGCCCGGCTTCCTATCTACTTTAATTCCTCCATGTTCTCTCTAACACACTACGAACAAGGCTTGGTCTTCTTTTAGATTAGGGTCAGATTCCCTTTATTTTTTTGGCAGTGCTGGGGTTTGAACTCAGGGCTTCCTGCATGTTGGAAAGTAGTCTGCCACTGAGCTACATCCCTCGCCCCAAAACTCTTTTTCTTGATACCCCTGAGAGAGATAAGATAAGGCAAAGTATTCACCCTCCCACCCAAAGCAAACAAAAACCAAAAAAGGAGCGTGAAGCAGCAGGCACAATGCCCCTTAGACACCCGGTCAGAATGGAGGCTAGAAGAAGGCTGACGACTCTTAGCCCCAGCACCCTGCTTGGCATCAGCTCTTAAAGTTTCCTTCAACCAGAAGAGCAGAGGAAGAACAAGCACTCTGGACAAGCCAGCAGGTTTCTGCTCAAACTGTTTCCACAGGAGAAACAGGAGAGTTGACTGAAGTTGAAGTTGAAGGAGATTCTGGCCTGCCCATCCCAGCCCCAAGTCTGGGCATGGATAATCACTTCCTATGAATTTTCATAAGATTTTCATATAGCTACTGAGAGTGACTTCCACACATCCTCCATCTTGCTTCACCTTTGGTTTCCCATACTTTGATTTTACCTAGGGTAGGGTAAAATCAAAGTATGGGAAACTTACACCTGGATTTCCACAGAAACCAGAACTACCAGTGACTAGGGCCTGGAGAGTGATCACTTGTGTCTCACAGTAGACCAGGAAGTGCCCCTGCAGCTACTGAGATAGGGAGCAGCATCCACACTCACAATCACACAAAGGCCTCAGGCCCTGAATCTAAGAGGCATCTTATAATCAGCCCCTCAGGAAGAGCAGCCAAGGGAGGGAAGGGCAGGTGGCCAAGGGAAAAGCCTATGGAAAGAAGATGGGGAGAAGAAAAAAAGCCTTCTCACTTGTAACCAGGGTCCATGAGCTGCGTAAGGATGCTCCTCAGTGGCAAAGGCACCTTCCACTCCAGTGGAGACAAATGTGATGGCCATATCACCCGTGATACTTTTATATGTAAAGTGCCGTCCATGCAGGAGCCTGCCCCTGGGGATGGGAACATGGAGACAATGAGGAGCTGGCCCAGAAACAGCCAGAAGCACAGCAGGCCTGGTCAAGGCTCTGGGACCATGAGGCTATGCTCCCCGGGGCAGGGTGCCTGCCAAATGCCCTCCTGATGGCTCACCTGTCCACCAACAGGGACCATAAACAGTTTGTTGTAGCAACTTCAAAGAGAAGCCTCCATCACCAGTTCTCTAAAGCCTTCCTCCTGAAGTGCTCAAAGCCAGCAGAGACAACCCTAGATCAGAGTTCAAAGGGCTTCAGTGGTGATGGACTCCACCTTCCTCATGTACTGGTGAGGACACTGAGGCTAGAGAAGAAAGTTAGCAATATGCCCAGGGTAATATCCAGAGTGAAGAGGGAGTCATGTCCTCATTTGCTTGAGGGATGGAGGTGAAGTTGTATCTATATAAATGACAGCCTTCGCAGCAAGAAAGACAATTCAGTATCCAGGGCAGAATTTTCCACTTGTCCCTGGGCTTTCCTATAACATTTAAACAGCTGGTTTAAAGGCAACAAGCACATCTATTTTTATTTATTTATTTATTTGTTTTTAAATGAAGCCAAGTGGGGTCACTCTGAGGGATCCGCAAGAAGTCACCCTTAATCCCCAGTTTGGAAATACAGCTGAGGGAAGGCAGGTATGGGCAACTTAGAGGTCAGAGATGCTGGTCAGCAAAGGAAGCAAAACCTGCTCTTTACTCTCTCAGGCTGCCTTACATTAACCCTTCACCAATCTAAAGGCCTTAAGAAATAGCTGAGGAGGAAACTATCGGGAATCTAGCAGAGGGCCCTGCCGGGTCCTGTTCACTCTGACCAAGCAGTCTTTGCCCTGATGCCCAGGGTGGCTGGCTAAGGTTGGCCACTTTTCAAACTCCTTCCCAAGGCTCCAGGGATAGTGGGGAGGATCCAAACCATGCAACCCTTTCCTTGTCACTGTCCTCCAAGTTAGAGTGATTCGTGTTGCCTCCCCTGCTAGCAAAGTGAAGGTGGAAGGCCAGAGGACTGCAGACGAGGCCAGCTGCAAGAGATTCAGCCCAACATAACCAGCTGACTTCTGGCCACAAGGCTGGGTTTCTGACTGTGGACGGCAGCAGAAGAGACACAGCTGGGCTTCTTAGTCCCTCAAGGAGTCTGCTGGGCAGGTCACTGGGTATGAAGAACTGAGAGTTGTTTTTTTTTTTTTTTTTTTTAAATATTTTTTTAGTTGTAGATGGACACAATGTCTTTATTTTATTGGTTTGTATGTGGTACTGAGGATCGAACCCAGGGCCCCATGCACGCGAGGCAAGCGCTCTACTGCTGAGCTATAATCCCAGCCCAGAACTGAGAGTTTTTCATAGGAAAGGCAGCAAGCAGGAAGAAACTGTGCCTAACCCACCAGAATCCTCCCCCTGGCAATCCAGTGCTACTGATGACTTAGTCATCCTTGACCCCAGGCTTGTGGGGTGGCAGGGGGCACCTGAGACTCACTTGGTCACTAAAACTCACTAAAGAGGGCAAGGCTGAAGGACAATTTCCTGGACAAAGGAGAGTTCTTCAGCACCTATTCCCTGTGGATTCTCAGACTCTGAAACTTGCTAATGAGAATGGTCTGTCAACCAAGCAGCCAGAGATTGCTCGCAGCTTTGGCCATAGTCCTTTGCTCACTGGAGACTGCCACTGCTCTAGGCTGAGATACAGAAGACAGCCTCCCTCTAGGGACAATTTACAGGGCCAACTGGCCCCTACTGCTTGCAGACTTCTTACCACCTAGGCTGCCTACAGGCTTCCACAGGGAGAATACTGCATGACCAAGTGACATGGAGACTGCTGGCTGGCTGGTTTGGACTCCCCAGGTTCCCATAGAGGCCCAAGATCTGCCTGAGTAGTTTTCCTCCCTCCCCAGTCCCAGTCTCTGATTAGGTACTCGTGCTGCACACAGGTGCCTCCCTAGGTAAAACCACAAGCATAGGTCTGATAGACCCTAGAGGGCTCATGTTGGGGGAGGGGGATTTGGGAGGCTCTGAAGAGACCTTGGGTGTGGGGGGAGAGAGGGTGGCTCCATTGTGGAATAGTCTTGGCTTACCTTAGGCAGAGAGGAATGAGAGCTCCCGACTCCTGGTTGAATTTCAGATGTACACTCTCGAGTTGTCGTGTGCGGATGAGCTCATGGGGAATAATGGTCGTGGAGCTGTCGCTTTCCAGACTGTCTTTGCGGCTCCTGAGAAGCAAGCATGGGAACAGGTTCAGCATATGGTGAAAACCACAAGGAGGAGCAAGATGAGAGTTTCTGGCTGTGTTGCTGATTAATAAGAATCATGGAAGCCGGGCGCGGTGGCGCAAGCCTGTAATCCCAGCACTTAGGGAGGCTGAGACAGGAGAATCGCGAGTTCAAAGCCAGCCTCAGCAACGGCAAGGTGCTAAGCAACTCAGTGAGACCCTGTCTCTACATAAAACACAAAATAGGGCTGGGGATGTGGCTCAGTGGTTGAGTGCCT
The DNA here is from genome assembly GCA_004024805.1 of Geosciurus inauris. NCBI lineage: Eukaryota > Metazoa > Chordata > Mammalia > Rodentia > Sciuridae > Geosciurus > Geosciurus inauris. The sequence goes on from PVHX01002507.1 coordinate 24,435, forward strand.
CTGAGTCCAATCTCCAGTACCAGGAAAAAAAAAAAAAAAGAATCATGGAGCCGGGCACTGTGGCGCAAGCCTGTAATCCCTGTACTTAGGGAAGCTGAGACAGGAGAATCACGAGTTTAAAGCCAGCCTCAGTAATGGCAAGGCACTAAGCAACTCAATGAGACCCTGTCTCTACATAAAACACAAAACGGGGCTGGGATTGTAGCTCAATGGTAGAGCACTTGCCTCGCATGCATGAGACACTGGGTTCGATCCTCAGCACCACATAAAAATAAATAAAATATAGATATTGTGTCCATCTACAACTAAAAAAAATAATTTAAAAATAAAACAAAACAAAAACACAAAATAGGGCTGGGGATGTGGCTCAGTGGTCGAGTGCCCCTGAGTTCAATCTCCAGTACCAAAAAAAAGAAAAGAACAAATCACAGTGCCTGATAACAATAATAGCAGCCACCCTTTAATCTGTGCTTGCTAAATGCCAGTCATTGTGCCAAGTACTCCCATTGACTGACTGGCTACTCCTTGTGATACTTCCATGAAGTGGCACTATTATCATCTCTCTCTTACAGATAAGGAACTAGTGTGTACAGCTTCTGAAAATTTGTTTTTTTCTGTTATGTATTAAAATTCAACTTTTGAGAAAAATAAAAAATAAAAATTAAAAAAAAAAAAAAAAAAAAAAGAACTAGGACCAGGGAGGTTAAGTAACTTGGCCAGGTTGTACAGCCAGTGAGGGGATGGAGTTGGCATTTGTCTCAGGAGCCTGCATCATTGGCCAACAATACTCTAAAGTCTATACCACAAGGTTTTTTCTTTTGGTACCGGGGATTGGACTCAGGGGCACTCCACCACTGAGCTACATCCCCAGCCCTATATTGTTTTTTTGTTTGTTTGTTTTTAAAGATTTATTTTTTAGTTGTAGGTGGACACAATAGCTTTATTTTATTTTTATGTGGTGCTGAGGATCGAACCCAGTGCCTCCCGCGTGCTAGGCGAGCACGCTACCACTGCGCCATAACCCCAGCCCCCTCTATTGTATTTTTTATGTAGAGACAGGGTCTCACTGAGTTGCTTAGCGCCTCGCTGTTGCTGAGGCTGGCTTTGAACTTGCGATTCTCCTGTCTCAGCCTCCCTGAGTGCTGGGATTACAGGCTTGCACCACCGCGCCCGGCTCAAGGTTTTGTTTTAATGTGTAAGATGAGCAGAGAGCCCTTTCTTTCTTGCTCTGGAGCCTAAGACCCCTTGCTCCCAAGGCTGGCAGGGGACAGCACCCTAAGATCTGGCTCCAAGAGCTTCTACCCAGCTGACCTTGAAAAGGCTGTGAGCGTGCCTGTTCCTACTAGTGACCAGGCACTGCAGTGACTTAACAGAGAGTGATACAGACTTCACTGAGGGGGTGGGGAGGGAGCTGGGCTCTTGGGAGTCAGGGTACTGGGCTTAGCTGCTCACTGTGTAGGACTGGACCCTGACCCTCTCAACTATGGCCAACCACAGTAAGCTATCACTGGTGCCTCATGCTCCCTCTGCTCAGCTCCCTACCAACAGCTTGTTCCACTGCTAGGCCACCAGGTCTCTTTGCATTCTAAGATTTGCTCTTTTAAATTCAGCTTCCCCCCTGACAACCTCTCAAATCTGCCTCAGCAGGAAACAAGGGTCACCCACTGATCTCATTCAAAAGGCCGGATTCTAGTTTGGGCTGTGAATCTTAGAACAATTCCCCAAGTGTCCATCAAAATACTTGGTGAGAAGCTCCAGATATTTATCATGCAAGCAGCAGGCAGGAGCTACCCAGGATGTCTGGGCTAGACAGCTTCTGAGGAGAGGGAGAGGCCAGGCCTGACCTCACACACTGGAGGCCAGGGCCCTGGGGCCTGCAGCCAATGAGGCACCAGAGGCAGAGCCCCTCCCTAGGGCAAGGGTGTGAAGCCAGCACTGGACAGCAAGGGCCCTGCTGAGGCAGCGGCTTAGAACTGCTCCCTCCTGAGTCTTCTCCTCCTCTGTGAGGATCCTCCCCTAGATTTCACTGTTCTTTCACAAAATCCATCACTTCCTCTGGCTTCCCAAAGCTACTTGAAATGGCCTTTCCCCTTGGCTTTTCCTTGGCAAGAGCTTTTTTTAAAGACCTGTGAAGGAGACAAAAGCTATGAACAAGAGGGTCATGGTATTTCAGGACTGGAAGGAAACTCAGATTGTTTAATCTATCTCTTTCCTTTTCAAAAAAGGGACAGCAGGGGCTGGGATTGTAGCTCAGTGGTAGAGCGCTTGCCTTGCATGCGTGAGGCACTGGGTTCGATCCTCAGCCCCACATAAAAATAAATAAAGATATTGTGTCCATCTACAACTAAAAAAAATTAAAAAAAAAAAAAAGGGACAGCAAGGCATCCAAAGCCATAGAGCTGGTCTGTGACAAGCCAACCTGGGAACCTTGGACTTCTGACCAACTCACTCTCTTTCCCTCCACCAGAGCTGCTAATCCTCCCTTTCAAGGAGAGTAACACTAAATACCACAACTCGGTGGTCACGCACTACTGATGGGCTCAGAGGTGACACGGGTGCCCTCTGGGTCCAAATAAGAACAGAAGCAGCAGCTTCTGTGGAGTGCCCCTGAGTTCAATCCCCGGTACCAAAAAAAAAAAAAAAAAAAAAAAAAAACAGAGGAGGAGAAGACTCAGGAGGGAGCAGTTCTAAGAAACAGCAGCAGCTCCCCCAGTTTGCTGGGTACTTTCTCTGTGCTATAGGTTTACTCCCTGAGGCAGGTTCTGTTAACCCTTTTATAGATGAGTTGAGTAACAAGCTCGAGTTTCTTTTATTTTTATTATTATTTTTTATGGTACTGGGGATTAAATCCAGGACCCTGTACATGTTGGGTAAGCACTCTCCCCAGCCCCACAGAGTGAGTTTAAGTGGAAGAGCCAGGGTGTGACTGTGCCATCTGACAGGTTCTTATACCCAGGGGCACCACCATGCTAGCTCTGCACAGGGGCTGAGGCTTAGCCACAGGGCAGGGCCCACAAGCAAAAATGCTGACGAACAGCAATGGGAGGTGGGAGGGGGTTGGTGGGAGAAGAATCAACAACACACAGGGCTAGAGATGTCTCAAGCTGGAGGGAAAAATAAATTGTTGAAAGTCAGCTAAAGTCACCTTGGTAACTGCCACAACACACTCACCCTGAACGAGGACATCAAACCCAACTGCAAACAGCTTTAAAGAAATGGAAAAGAACTTAATCATCTGAAGAATTAATGTGACAAGTGCCCACATTTACACCTCCCACCAACCTTCAATCATTTGAAAAAACATACTTTAATCTTTTAAGAGAAAAAAAATTTGCAAAACGCTAGATCTGCAGTCCTGGAGCTTGGGTATTTCCGGCACGCTGCTTCAATGGAAAGGCGGCTGCTCCACACACACGCAGGAGCCCAGCTTTTTGCTGATTTGTTTCTTCTGGACATCGATGCAGAAGCATGAATTATTTGTGTGGGCTGGGTGAGGTATTAAATCTGCAGCCGACACAGGTTTGCAATGTTTTGCATGGTTGTCAGCTTAATCTTAGTCATAAAAAAATAAGTAGTGTGCTCGGCAGTATGGCCTAATTTTTCAGCTGGGCTGTTTTCTCCCTGAGTTCCCAGTGGAGGAGAAGGCAGAGCTTTGGGGGCTGGAAGGGAGAGGGAGGGGCTCCTGAGGTGGCATGACCCACACCTACTGGGTTTGAGTCCTATGTGACCTTGGGTAAATGACTTAACCTTTCTCTAAGATTTGATATCTTTTTGGTGGGAGTTAAGTAACTGTAGTCACTATTCAGATTAAATGAGATGACTCCTGTGAAGCCTTGGATAGTGCCTGGGATACCGTAGGTCCTCAAAATATAGCTGACTGCCCCTCAAGTCTCTCTGTTCCTCCTGCCAGAATGTCCACAGCCTTATAGAAAGTTGTTTGCCTTTCTCCAAGACCTAATCCAACTGTCACAAGCCAGGTCAATTTCCCTGCTAAGCAAAGGTCTTGCCCTGAGCTTAGGAGAGATGGGGCCTGAAAAGGCTCCTGACTCCTGGAGTGGACACTATAGGCCATTAGTGCTCCAGGAAGGCTGGATACAGGCCAGCGACACCCCTTGAGGCCTTTGCTCCACTGAAGGAGGAGCTGGCCCAGCCATCTTGTTTCTACAGAGCACAATCTGCCTCCCTGCAATTCTCAAACCACTAGCCTTCAACTTGCCCAGTAGTTTAATCCATCTTTCCATGACAGCCTTTCAAATCCCTGAGGCTGCTCTCACATCCCATCCAGGGTTTCTTTTCTAGGATCTGTGGCCTCAACTTTTACTACATTCTTGACAAGGTTCTGAAATCCTCCATCCATTCAAGTCACCCTCCCCTGGATTCATTTTAGCTTGTCAGAGCTAGAGTGTCATGTCTGGAAGTGAAATGTGGTGTGTTGAAATAAATACAGTATGTGGGCTAACCAGTGCAGATCACAGAGACTCTGAGCTCTCTTATTTGGGACACTTTACTTCTATTAAAACTGTCATCAAATTGTCTATTCTTTGCAAGCTCATCAAACTACCAACTAATACTGCACTCCCTCAGTCAATGAAATCTCCCTCAGGCTTTCTCCCTGGGTTGCCCTTAGACCTCTTTTCCCCCAGCTACTAAGTACTGTTGATTATTTGCAGCTAAGAGTAGAACTCTGTGTTATCTGGCTAGGGTTGCAGGCAGTTTGGGTAATTCTGAACCTGACTCTGGCATCCATCATATTGGCATTCCTTCCTGACTTCACATCACTGACAAAACTGATAAACTTGCCATCGATGTTCTCTTCACAGGCTTTGATTAAACAGTGAACAGGCCAGGGCTAGACAGACAGCCTGACAGACTGACATCATTACTCTTTGGGTACGCTCATCCAACCAATTATAAATCAACCCAACCTTCCCATCACCAGTCCCTCACTCTCCTGGATGTTCTCTGGACATTTCTGTGTTGCTTATAATGATGTCAGAACATTCTTAAGATGTCTTTCTAAACCCTGTGTATGTGAACCCAAAGGACTCCCTTTGTCTTCCAGGCAGGTAAGCACTTCCAAAGCCTTATTTTCTGATTCCCAGGGCTCACTGTTCCCTTAGAATGTTTAAAGCTTCTTGCTGAATCATCTAGCTCAGAATTTTCATGAGAGCTACACCAAGTTCACTAGTCTGGAGAGTGCAAGATGCTCTTGTCATCCTGAAACTTTTGGGTGCTTCTGGGCTGCCAATACTCCTCTCCTCCAGTCCCTCAGAATTACTGACACCAGCTGAGCATGGTGGGACATACCTGTGATCCCAGCTACGCGGGAGGCTGAGGTAGGAGGCTCTCAAGTTTGAGATCAGCCTCAGCAACTTAGTGAGACCCTGTCTCAAAACAGAAAGGACTGGGCTGGGATTGTAGCTCAGTGGTACAGCACTTGCCTCGCATGCATGAGGCACTGGGTTCGATCCTCAGCACCACATAAAAATAAATAACTAAAATAAAGATATTGTGTCCATCTACAACTAAAACAAATATTAAAAAACAAAAACAAAAAGCCGGGCGCAGTGGCTCACGCTTGTAATCCTAGCACTTAGGGAGGCTGAGACAGGAGAATCATGAGTTCAAAGCCAGCCTCAGCAATGGCGAGGCACTAAGCAACTCAGTGAGACCCTGTCTCTACATAAAACACAAAATAGGGCTGGGGATGTGGCTCAGGGGTCGAGTGTCCCTGAGTTCAATCCCCGGTACCAAAAAAAAAAAAAAAACCCAAAAAACAAAAACAAAAGACTGGGGTTGTAGTTTAGTGTTAAAGTGTCCCTGGGTTCAATTGCTAGTATCTATCAATTAATCAGTCAGGGCTGGGGATGTAGTTCAGTGGTAGTGTTTGCTTTACATGTGCAAGGCCCCAGAGGAAGGAAGGAAGGAAGGAAGAAAGGAAGGAAGGAAGGAAAGAAGGGAGGGAGGGAGGGAGGAAAAGATTATCAGTATCAGCCTCATTACTCCCACTTCGAATTCTAAAATCCCTGTGGACGAGGAGATCTGAAGGAAGGCACAGCTTCCATCCTAGGAAGCTGTGACTCTTCCTAGGCTGACAGTCATTTGTTTTGAGGTCGAGGCATTACAAAACTCAAGTAAATTTTACTTTCTCTCTGCCACTGATTAGCATTACTCTATCCAAACAACGAGGTCTTTTCCAAAGAGTTCCACGAATCTAAAGCCCTTTTTGTTGGTCACCTTTTTTTTTTTTGGTGGTACTAGGGATTGAACCCAGGGGCTTTCTACCACTGAGTTACAAACCCAGACCTTTTTATTTCTATTTTTTATTTTGAGACAGGCTCTCACTAAATTGGTAAGGCTGGTCTCCAATTGCAATTCTCCTGCCTCAGTCTCCCAAATTGCAGGAATTATGGGCATGTACCACTGCATCAGGCTTCATAGTACTTTTTAGCAAGATTCAGTTCTTGAGTTTCAGCTTTTTTTTTTTGGTACCAGGGATTGAACTCAGGGGCACTCGACCACTGAGCCACATCCCCAGCCCTATTTTGTGTTTTATGTAGAGACAGGGTCTCACTGAGTTGCTTAGCGCCTCGCCGTTGCTGAGGCTGGCTTTGAACTCACGATTCTCCTGTCTCAGCCTCCCTAAGTGCTGGGATTACAACTGTTATCTTTTTTAATAGGCAGTACACAGTGGTGAAGAGGCCTGGATCTGATGGCAAACAACCTGAGGTCCAAATTCTGGCTGATACTATTCCTAGTAGTTAGACTGTAGATAAGTTATAAAACAAGCCTCAGTGTTCTAATCTGAGAAATGGGGACAACAGCAGCCCACGACACAGAACTTCACATGTGGAGATGGGCAATAAAAACTGCATGCTCAGATGGGCAATAAAAACTGCATGTCCAGTTCAGGATTCTTTCTGTATTGGAAGCACTGAGGGGTGGTTTATGGTGTGGCTTAGAGGGACATGTCAGCAAACCAGGAATAGATCTAAATCTTCCATTTATTTAGTCTTTCCCACCTGTCTATATAACACATTCTATATTTATATTTCTCACTGCATAAGGTGACTAACATACCTTAACATACCCTCTCCTTCCAGTGTCAGGATGGATTCCTGAATTCTAGTACTGTACTGTTTATAGTATATGCCCTGATGACTTTACTGACACTTTACAGATTGGCAGAACCTTATCCATACTTCCTCCCTGATCTGCTTCCTTCAAATGGAAAGGTCTTAATTTTTCCACATTTGCCTAAAGAGTACCAGCCATATTCTATCAATGGCAGCAGGGGCAGAAAGGAGAGGAGCTGAACCACTGAAACTCCTTTTAGCTACAATCCTATTCTTGTGACAGTCATGATATCTGCTCTGGCCACACAACTTGGGGCCTTCTCCTTAAGGGCACTGGGAAACAGCAACCAGGGCATCAGTCTTGGCAACTACCCCAAAATGAGGTGAATTTGGCTGGCAGAGACCTACCCAACCTCTGGCTTCTGCTTCTGCCTGGGAAATTGCTCCTTTTGCTTTTTGATTGCTAATGAAAGCTCTGAACTTTTAAAGAAAAAGAACCACTTGTAGGTCTCTCTTCAGGGCACGACTGGTAAAGGGTATGGGTGTGGGGTGAGGGTGAGGGGGACCAGTTCACTCCAGAGTAACTGTTAAGCATGAGACCGTATTACCCAGTCATTCTCTTTTAGAATGATATTAGAAATAAAAGGCTATAAAATAAAAACTTATTGATAAGTACCAATAACCAAATGATAAGGTATAACATTCTCCATAGGAACATCCTACAGATGGAACATGATGATGGAATGGTGATGAACATGACAGAGTGAGTAAAATGTACATTTAAGGATTGGGGATTCCCTAATCAACCATTAGCCCCTCTGGGCACCAGGAGCCTTCACCCAGGCCTAGCCTGAGTGAGCCTGTTCTAGCCAGAGTCCTTGGCTTTCCTTTTTCTGAGACACTGAGTCATTTCCTTTCTCCAGCTCTTACCTTTGAGCCTTCTCTTTCCTTTCCCTGCAGAAGTGACTCACTGCTGAAGTGTTGGGTGACACTGAGGATCAAGGATAAGTGATAAAAATACTCCTGATTGTGCAAGTTGAGAAAGGGGGATGTAGTATTTGTACTGAGAATTCAAAGTGCCAGTGAGGGCACTGAAGACAAGGTGTTAACAAAGGCCATGGCTTTATCTCTGGGGAAGTAGAGCAAAGAATGAAGTTTAAATACAAACTGAGTTGTGCTGGATTTGCTATAGCCCCTTGTTCTACCCTTTCAAATATATATTTCTGAGAAAGGCACGTAAAGGAACTTAGTGTGACAACCTGGATCACAGTGAGGGAGGCAAAGTGTTGATCACTAATCCAGGAAGCAGGGAGAAAACAGGCTTGGGCCCTTCCTCCCATCAGCCCTGAGGAGCCTGGCCAGGGCCCTGAGAGAAAGGCTGTTTCTTTCTGGGCTTTCTTTCCAGTGCAAACAAATGTGAGAGTGGTGAGGGAAGCCAACGTGACAGAGCAGCCTCCAGGCTGCCCCTGCACAGACATGAGAGGCTGAGAGCAAGGTCACCCCACACTGCCTTGTGTTAATGGCACCATAACAGCTCTGTGGTCCTCCCAGGTGGAAACTCACCTTCCTTCATTCAAATTCATTGGTGGGGTAGGTGCAAACAAGATATTTTCTTCTTCTAGTTAATCTTCATGGAGCTAATAGGTTGAGCAAAACAAAACACAATTTTCTCTAAATGATGACTCCCTGGTCAGGTTACAAGCTATTCAAGACAGTAATCAGAGGCAGCAAAGTCAAAGTCATTCCATCCAAAAGTTCAAACAGGTGGGAGCAGAGATGCTCATAAAAGTAGCGAGATGGATTGGGGGTGCAGCTCAGTGGCACAGTGCTTGCTTAGAATGCAGAAAGCCCTGGATTTGATCCTTAACACCACAGAAAAAATAAAAACAAAAATCAAATAGAAAGAAATGAGCCGGGTGCGGTGGCTCAAGCCTGTAATCCCAGCACTTAGGGAGGCTGAGACAGGAGAATCGCAAGTTCGAAGCCAGCAATGGCGAGGCGCTAAGCAACTCAGTGAGACCCTGTCTCTACATAAAAACACAAAATAGGGGGCTAGCATTGTGGCGCAGTGGTAGCGTGCTCGCCTAGCACGCGTGAGGCACTGGGTTCGATCCTCAGCACCACATAAAAATAAAATAAAGATATGTTGTCCACCTACAACTAAAAAAAAAAAAAACAAAAAAAAAAACCACAAAATAGGGCTGGGGATGTAGCTTAGTGATCGAATGCCCCTGAGTTCAATCTCCAGTACCAAAAAATAAAAAATAAAAATAAAAAATAGAAAGAAATGTGTGTATTGGGGGAGGTATTGTAGATGCGAATGTCATAACCAGAGAATTCATGCTACAAAACCTGAATTATCCAGGAAATTAAGGAAAGAAGAAAAAAGAAAATAAAAAAGGAAAAAGAAAGAAAAGAAAGCAGTCTTAAAAACTGCTGGTGTAATTCCAGAGGCCTGAGAAACTTGGCTCAGCAATGATGGCAAGTTTGTTTTCCAGAGGTGCCCCAGCTACAAAGTATTCCTCCCATAGTCAGGAGCCTTCCCCTTCCAACACATGTGTGTACATGCACAAGCCCTGTCCCTCTCTTGCTCGTGACCCAGAAAGCTCCCTAAAGGTCCCTCTACCTCAGTCAGTAAATCTACTGGCCAAGGGAAGAAGAGGTTCTAGAATACTGATGCAGGTTCTTAGCATCCCAGCAACAGCTTATAGAAACGTCAATCTCCCTGAGCATGCACCTGATCATACGTACCGTTCTAGGTGACGTTCTAAGTCCAAGTCACCATGGAGAGGCTGGAGGCTAAGTCAGACTCCAGCTTACCAGCCATCTCAGACAAAGAGGATGCCCAGTAACCTTCCACCCCTGATACCTACAAATATTGGCAGGCACAGTTTTATGGCAGGCTGTCCTTAAGTGGCACAAAGGAGTTGCTTCCTATGCTTCCCAAACTCACCCAAGCAGGCAGTGGGAAGGGAGGTGCCAGCAAGCCCAAGGCAGCTTTTCTCAACTGATCATCTTGGGAAAAGCCAGTTACAAATTTCATGGCTGGAATGCAAGGGTTGTGAAATGCTAAAGAAGCCCCAAAGAGGGCCAAGGACTCTCCTTCCGGGAAGGCAGTTGGAGCAGGGCTGGCAATAGTGAGCGAGAGAGGAGCAGGTTACCCAGAGGGGCCTGCTTTTCTGGGAAGCAGGAAGTAAAGCCTCCAGAAAAAAAGGAATCCCTTAGCACTGAGGTAGTGCCAGGGGCAGAGAAAGGGTTGTGTTTGTGTTTGAACTTGAAGAAAACAAGGCCTTGCATCAAAAAGCAATTCTGCTATAAATGAGCCAGTTATGACAGAGTTTGTTATTTCTGGGATTTAGAATCACTGGGGTTCATGGCATATCGTCCCCGGAGTTAAGTAAGCACAGTAAGCTTCTAACATGGGGCTTAGTTTTGTCCTCAGTGTCATGTAAAGGGTTCATATTCATACTACAAGTAGTTACATGAGTTCTACCAGTGAAGGTCATTGTTATCTCAGACACGCTGATTCTGTGTTCTTCATGGGGTCTCTGACAATAAGGCAAGGAGGGTCACACCCTTTTTAATATCTGACAGATTGTCCTAAGCTCTACCCTTTCTAACCTTAGACAAGTTACTTATTAGCTTCCCTATATTTCAGTTTTCTCATCTGTAAAAGGAAGATGTATAAGACTACTTACTCCATAGTGTCCAGGAGGATGAATTAAATTAATGTGGTTACAAAGTCATTATAATATTACCTGATTTAGAATAAGCTCTATGGAGGTGTTGGCTGCTATGGAGGTGTGAAAAGAACAAGTGCCTGACTCCCCCAAGTAGGCCAAGACTCAGGTGCTGATGTTTAGGCCTGGACAACTGTTCCGAACCTCTAATCTATCTCTACCCTCTTCAGACCATATACAGACCCACAAAGACCATGCATCAGAGTTCTCCAGCCAAGAAATCCTGACAAGGGGAAATCAGACACACAGACAAAATAAGGCCATGCTGGCTGCTCTCCAACAGGGAGAGGAACAAATCTTGGTGCCAGCACATTTTTTTTTTTTTTTGGTACCAAGGATTGAACCCAGGGGTACTTGACCACTGAGCCACATCCCCAGCCTTATTTTGTATTTTATGTAGAGACAGGGTCTCACTGAGTTGCTTAGTGCCTCGCCATTGCTGAGGCTGGCTTTGAACTTGCGATTCTCCTGTCTCAGCCTCCCAAAGTGCTGGGATTACAAGTGTAAGCCACCACGCCCGGCCGGTGCCAGCACATTTTGGGTCAGCGTTCTCTATTACAATTCATGTGGTATGTCTGAAACAGGGTCAGGTCCCAGAGTGGGAAGCACAGATATTATACTCATGCTTGCAATCTGAACTGAGTCTGTCACCATTGATCCTGAGACAACAGGGAACCAGAGTTTGAAAAACTCAAGTAAGCTAAGTCAGACTCCAGCTTACCAGCCATCTCAGACAAAGAGGATGCCCAGTAACCTTCCACCCCTGATGATACCTACAAATATTGACAGTTCAGTTTGAGAGACTCACTTCTCGAGTGTAGTGGAGAATGGCTTTGGCAAAGTGGGAGGAAATATCATTCAACTGGGGCCTGACAAATTGTAATGAGCACCAAGAACCTCAGAGCACACATTCTGATTCCCTCCAGATGGCAGATCTGGCACTACGGGGACCTGACTGGGCACTTGAGCTGCATAGAGGGGAGATGATCCCAGAGGGCTGGCATCTCTGACCTATTCCCACCCACTTCTGTATGTAAGCCATCTGACACCAAGGGGTGGAGACTACAGCCTCTCTGCCTTGTGCCCAGAACCATTGCTTCACTGTCCAGTCATGGGGTGTCTATAGGAACCCAGAGCCTATGCCCCCATGTAGTATCTTGGGGTATAATAGCTGAAAGTACTCTCAAAACAGGGAGTAAGATCTTGGGTTTGTCCCTGGTATTAAGGACAGGCAAGTGGGTATGCATGTTGGTAGGAGCCCCTGCCCTCTACCCAGAAACTCCGACCTTCCAGAGGCATGAGGGCCATCTGCACTGTGACTTGCACCAGGTTATAGGTAATCTGCTTGAGACTTTAAGTCTACTAGTACCTCTGGCTTCCCAACAGTGCCAAGAAGGCCTTTAACAAGAAGCCAAGCTAAGGGCATGAGAAGCAATATGGTTCTGGGACAGGGTCCAGACTACAGGCAGAGAGCTTCCAGATGCCTCATAACACAGCTTGGCCATCTGCTGCCGCCAGAGGAAGATCCTGGTACCCCAAACCAGCTACTTTAGGGTAGCTGGCTGGAGAAACACACTGGCTACAGTTGAAAGCCACTCTGAGGTGGCAGTGGAGACCTCTCTAGGCCAAAGAGCTCAACTCAAGCCAGACATGGTGGCGCACACCTGTAATCCCAGCACTTTGGGAGGCTGAGACAGAATTGTGAGTTCAAAGCCAGCCTCAACAACAGTGAGGCGCTAAGCAACTCAGTGAGACCCTGTCTCTAAATAAACACAAAAATAGAGCCGGGGATGTGGCTCAGTGGTCTAGAACCCCTGAGTTCAATCCTCGGTACAAAAAAGAAAAAAAAGAAAGAAAAAGAGCTCAACTCTCCTGGCTTCTGGGTAGCAAGTTTACCAGGTAAGCCATATTGGTACCCATGTGCCCAAAGTAACTTTCCCTACTTGACAATCTACTCTTAGGATGCAGCCTTAACCTTAACTGGCCAGGCCTCCCTTTGTTCCATCCCTTTCAGCAGTTTTCCCTGCTTATATGATTCTAGGGTGCACCTCATGGTTCTTCAAGATACCTTCCCTAACTATTCTTTTTTTTTTTTTTTTTTTTTGGTACTGGGGATTGAACTCAGGGGCACTCGACCACTGAGCCACATCCCCAGCCCTATTTTGTGTGTTATGTAGAGACAGGGTCTCACTGAGTTGCTTAGTGCCTCACCGTTGCTGAGGCTGGCTTTGAACTCGCGATTCTCCTGTCTCAGCCTCCCTAAGTGCTGGGATTACAAGCGTGAGCCACCGCGCCCGGCCTTCCCTAACTATTCTAAGTCATACTGTCTCTTCTTTTTTTGTTTTTGTGGTATTGGGGATTGAATGCAAGGCCTTGCATATGCTAGTGCTCTACAACTTACCTCTGTCCCCAGCCCTTTTTTTAAATTCTATTTTGAGATAGGGTCTCACTAAGTTGCTTAGGCTGGCCTTGGACTTATGATCCTCCTACCTCATCCTCTTGAATATCTGAGATGGGCCACCACGCCCAACTTCCAACCAACTTTTCTGTAGTGTACTGCATCACTACCATTTCTGGGGATCATGGATCAGCAACTGGAGCTACATTACAGAACAGCAGCCATTTCCAACAAATTTTATCTACTGTCAGACTCATACTATTAAAAGTTCATTTTTAGCTGGGCACAGTGGTGCATGCCTGGAATTCCAGCAATTTGGGAGGCTGAGATGGGAGGATCACAAGTTCAAGACCAGCCTCAGCAACTTAGCAAGCAAGGTCCTAAGCAACATAGTAAGACCCTGTCTCAAAATAAGAAAAAAAAGTTGGGGATGTGGCTGGCTCAGTGGTTAAATGGTTAAGTGCCCCTGATACCCCCCAAAATGTTGTTTCATTCATGCACCCCCACCCCCAGGAAGATCCTGTATACCCTGGATGACCCCCTTTGGCCCTGACCTTGCCACAAAGCAAGTGTATAATCCGGACTTCTTAGAAGACAGGTAGATTACCCTAGTCTTGCTGGATTAGTTGACGTCCTTTTTAGCTCAAGGCACAGCAATTTCCTTCCTGGCAGGCAAGGTTCCTGCTCCAAGCTGCCAGTTCCCAGGTATCCCCTGCCAGCAGCAATTCCCTAGAGTTGCCGGTAAGACTAAGGGCAGAAGGGGGTACTCTAGCCCTGCCCACCACTTGTTCCCTATCAGAGGAAGAGGGGTTGGCAGGAAGGGAGCTGACCCCTGGGGTGGGCTATAGGGCCGACCAAGGGCTAAAGGGCCTCCTGGTCAGGCAGCAAAGGCCTGAAAAGGACTTCTCTTCCTTTCCCTGGGGCCCAGGGAAGGCTGGCAGGAAGAAGTGCCTAAGCAGCAGGCATCTAGTATGGGGGTGGCCAGACAGGGAGGTCCCCAGGGTTGCAGCTATCAGCCGGAGACCAGGCTCCAGGAAGGAAGGAAGGGCAACTCCGGCTGAGGCCAAGATAAGGAGGGGACTGTGTTCAGCACAATGGGCTCCCACAAGGCTGGGGGGCCCCAAGTCAGATTTTGCCCCAACCTGGCCCTCTGTCTGTTCACACAGCCCATGTAAATATTTACTGCTGTTTATGTTCCTGGTCCACTAGGTCCCCTTTGAGGACTTTACCTATGACCCTCTGATTTATGTGCTCTAGACCATGCCTGCCCTTAAACCTAGAGGCCCTGGACTCAACCAGCAAGGGTGATGGGCATTGTTTTCTCTCATACAATCCACAGGGACAGCCCCTCTGGACAAAACTGTGCTCTTGTCCCAGTCTTGGAACACTGGAGAACTTACGGGGCCCGGTCATGGGTGAGGCCATTCTGCCGCTGAGGGTTGATCTGAGGGTTGATTGGCGGAAGGACAGGTTTGCTGTTGATCTCGAGTCCTCTCCTCAGGGTCTCCCGGATCTGCTCTGTGTCTGCAACCAGATCATTAAGTTGCCTGAGGGCCCTCTGCACTTCCCAAACCCCCACCCAGGCCCTGAAACCTAGTTCAAGAGATGTTTTGGGGAAAGGCCACCATGCTAGCCAGTCCTGAGCCTACTTTAAGCATCTAGACATGAGAGCTGAGTGACGGCAGACTGTGAGGAGATGGGGTAGATGAGGCACCATGCTCTCAAGAAGCTCTGGGTCTCAGGAGCACCAAGCTCGTAGAAAACAAGAGGTAATCTCTGACTCCAGAAAGGCACTCACCATTGTCCTTTTTCTTCCTGTAACTTAGGTCTTAAGTTTACCTTTAACATGGCTGCAGACAGTGACTGACTGCCAAGGCCTTTGCCACTGCCCTTGATCACCAGAGATTCTGCCTGCTAAAACAGATGCCGGCAAAGTCTGGAAGTGCTGTGCCATGAACTGGCAGGTGCCTTCTACACTTGTTTCTGGGTTTTGAGTGGTCTGGCCCTGCTAATCTTTTGCCTTGGGCCTGGGTCAGTGGGCTACTGAGATCATCTCCCCACCTTGGCCTATCCCAGGGAACTCTGTCTCTCCATGGAACTAGCAAGGATGGTGAGGTGAAAAAGGAGTTCTTTGGTATGATTATTTCTCTGCAAGGTGCTTTAATGGTCTTTGGGTTGAAGTTTACTAGTTTCATTCCCTATATAAGATTTATCTCTGTACACTGCAAACAACTCAAAAAAGGAAATTAAAATTGGTTGCTTACTTAAGAGTGGGAGGATAGGATTACTGACTTTTCTGTTTGACTTGTTACTATGACATGGGTTACCTTTACAATTAAAAAAATGCTGGGAGTGGTGGCATACACCTGTAATCCCAGCAGCTCAGGAGGCTGAGGCAGGAGGATTGCAAGTTCAAAGCCAGCCTCAGCAACTTAGAGAGGCTCTGAGCAACTTAGCAAGCCCTGTCTCAAAATAAAAAGTAAAAAGGGCTGTGGTTCAGTGGTTAAGCACCCTTGGGTTTAATTCCTGGCACCACACACACACACACACACACACACACACACACACACAAAAAGCCAATGATTGAAATTGTACATAAGAGTATGAATTCCTTCTTAAATTACTTTTGTCAAAAGCAATAAAATTATTCTAGTAACTGAATGGGCTTGACACACCATTAGAACAAATAGGATGGAAAGGCAGTGTCAAATGTTTGTACTAGGGTTTAAGTTTCTCTTTTCAGAATGACAAAAATTTTTATAAGTCTCATATATGTAGGAGTTGGGGGTGTAGGTCAGTGATAGAACACATGCTTAGCATGCACAAGGCCCTGGATTCCATCCCTAGCACCCAAGAATAAATAAATCACACATATAGATATTTTATTCAGGGTTATAGACATCTTATTCTTCAATTAAAAAAAAAAGATGAAGGGATTGAGAAAGGAAGTAGACAAAAAGCTGCAAATGTATATGTAAGTGGCCATTTTCCTTTGGAGCTAGCTAGGGATGCCTTTTACTAAAAACCACAACTGTTTCTGTAGCCAAGACCAGCATGGGGAGCTTTCAACAACACAGCCACATCCTCCTTCTCAAGACCTCACCAGGAAGGCAGTGGGTGCAGGGTGCCCCTTAGACCGCCTCTGTAGGACAGTGGTATATGGGTCACTGAGAGTTGGCCTCACATTCAGACTTCTCTCTTCAGAGGCCTGGTTGGGCCTGAAGACAGTGATCTCGGGTCTGGCATGGCCTTCAGGCCAGATCTGGGCCCTGTGTCAATTCTGTGGGTGGCCTACGCTTGTTCTCTTGTGTTTGGGTGTACTGTGGACTTTTCCTGTAACTGTTCTGTGGCTTCTACTCACCTCTATGACCTCAGATCGCAAAGAGTATATTAAAAAACACAATAGACCCTGCTGGTGGTGCATTTGAAGTACATACAGGAAATTAAGCTTCTCTAATTCCCCCTTGCTGGAAGACTTCACTTATTGTTTAAGTCAGGCCGGAAATAAACCATTGAACAGGCTGTTGAGTTGGAGACTTATCCTAGAGAGCCTGAAAATCCAGCATGAAATGGAAGGAGGAAGGCAGGGTGGACACTCCTACCTTTGCCAGAGAGCCGTCGGGGCTGTGTGCCAATGCAGATGCTCCGGCTATCTTCATCGTCCTCAGGGGGCCGGCTCAGATCATCCCAGGCACACTTGGCACTGACACCGCTCAGGTTGGAGCCGTCTGTCTCGATGCCTTTGTCAACTCTCTCCTGCTTGAAAAGAACCAAAGAGCCAGAGTTCCTTCAGAGAACTGTGGCCCACTGTCACTACTACCCTCCCAGCTACCACCCTTACAGTAAGTACTGAGATTATGTAGGTGCTGAGCATGGACAGCTGCTATTAAGAGCAAGGTCTCTGATCTTGTCTGCTCTGGTTATAGATGATGGGTTTTGCCAGATACTGGATTCCTCCAGGGACCTGTGGATTAGGAGAAACCAGGGCAGCTTCTCTACCATTAACCTTTCAACCTTGTTAGGTTTGTCTTCATAACTCTTTCACAGCCCTGACTCTGTCTGCCACATGCTGGCCCACAGAGCTGATAAAGCAGAGACAGGACCTTTCTCCCTGAGAAAATATATAATCCCTCCTCTTCTCCCTGGTCCTCTAGGAAGAACCCCCCAGTCACTGCTACAGGCAGGGTGGAAGTCTGCCATTGGCATGGGTGGTGTGGCAGTACACCTGCAGTTCCCCCTTCCAACAACTAGAGGGGGCGCTCACCCTAGAGCATAAGGACTGTCCTAGCTGCTGGCTAAATTGTTTGGCCAAGGGCTCTGGATGGAGTTTCTTTTCCACTCCTCAGGCTGATATTGGGGCATGGAGGGCAGGGACCATTTGCAGATTCCCTAGAGGCCCTATTCTATGCAGGCGTTGGCACAGCTTAGTTCAAACACTTTCCAAATGGCCTCAAGGAAGAGGTATACTCAAAACAATTCTGGATTTTCCGGTACAATATAGTTCTGTGATGCTGGGCTTAGATCAAAGATCATCTGAGAGGCTTTAGCAACATTGCCTGCAACAGCCATACAGGCCAAATAAATCTCTTTGTGACTCAGTACCTCAACAAGAAGCTACATTTCCCTATCTGCCTGTCCCTTGCCCAGGGCTCCAAAATGGCCTGCTGATCAGCCAGGGAGCCTATCTAGAGGAAGCATAGGCTTCCTTATTGCTTGGGACCAGTAACAGGTGGCTTCTTTCCCATTAATCACTTTTTGCTTCCTTTTCATGATACCACAGCCTGGGCAAAGCTGGGGATTCTGAGCAGGGCAACAGCTCTATAAGCTTTACGCAGGGAGCAAGGGGCATGTGAGTCCTGGTTTGTTCAGGGGACAACCTGTGGCCTTGCCTGTGCCTCTCCCTCTTCACTGGCTGCCCTGAGGCCCTCACCTAGGCCAAGAGCTGAAAACAGACACCTCATGCCTTCACTAGTCCAACCTACTTACTTTATAAGTAAAAAGAAAGAAGACCCAGAGCCAGGCGCAATGGTATACACCTGTAATCCTAGTGACTCTGGAGGCTGAGGCAGGAGGATTCCAAATTCAGGCCAGCCTCATCAAAATAAAAAATAAGCTGGGCATGGGGGCACATGCCTGTAATCCCAGCATTTTGGGAGGGTGAGATAGGAGAATTGTGAGTTCAAAACCAGCCTCAGCAATAGTGAGGCGCTAAGCAACTTGGTGATATCCTGTCTCTAAATTTAAAAAAGCACAAAATAGGGCTGGGGATGTGGCTCAGTGGTCAAGTACCCCTGAGTTCAATCAACGGTACCTACTGAAAATAAAAAACTAAAAATAAATAAATAAATAAAAATAAGAAGGGATGGGGATGGTAGTGGTAGTGTCCCTGGGTTCATCTCTAGCACCAGGATCAGGGAGAAACAGAGAAGTTAAGTGATTTGTTTAGGCACACAGCTGCTTAGTAGTAGAATTTAGATCAAAGCAACATAAGCCAGCTCTCAAATGAATTGATGGTGAGCAGTTCCCAGAGATGCATAAGCAAATATGAGGAGTTCATATTTGATGCACAGGGCCACCAGAAAAGCAAGCTGTACTTTCCCCCATGGGCTCCTGCTTGCTGGTCTCAGGGAGCCTGCAGACTTGGGAGACCTATTTTCAGCACGTAGACAAAGGATGGTTCACGCACCCTACCAGTTCAAGGGACCAAGTCTTTCTGAGTATTTGGCACTTACAACAGGGGCCAAACAGCAGCCCACAGTGCCCTTTCCTGGATCCCATTTAGCTGCTGAATAAGGGCTTAGGGAAGCATAGCCTTTAATGGTTCCTAGCTCTTGCTTAGGCAGAAGCTACAATGAAACCAAGTTTAAAGTAGAGATAACAGAGGATCCTGGCAGCAATTTGAAAATTTCAGTATTAAAAGCACGAGGAAAATGGAGGAGCATCATCTGTGAATGAAGAGGATTTATGCCCTGAAACTCACAGGTCTGAAGAAACCAGGGACTGAATGTTACATGTCCACCTGCCACCTCTCCCCAACCCTACCTCCTGGGTGCAGCCTGTGGCCTGCTCGAACTTTGCAGAAGCATAAAAGGTTTAGAGATGGAAATGACCAGCAAATGATAGTGAATGAGCAAAAGAAACCAGATACAACATAGGCACATGGTCAGCTGCCTGCTGCTAGTGCTCCTCCTGAGCAGCCCACAGGAAAGGCAATGATGCTCTTGCAACTTTCCAAAATTCATCTACATGCCAAAGGAGTACTTTGTATAATCAAAGATGACACTGACACTGTCCATGGGCCACAGTGATGGGCAGTCGCAGGACTGTGTGTCTAAAGAACCCTTCACACATCAAGGAGTGTCAATCTACCCAGGAATGGTTGGAAAATGTGTCAGGAAGGACAAGATCATTAGATCACTTAGCACTCACCTCACAGCTGAGTATGTGGTATCACCTGCGGTACTGTCTGTTACAAGGTTGGGGTGGCCACAGGGTGGCTCCTTGAAAGAAAGTCTGTGTTCTTTTAGGAAGGGAAAGTGGGGCAATGAATCCTGGATGAGGAGGCAATATCCACTAATCTTCTTTTGTTGCTGATGATCTAATTTTAAAAAGTTGATATATAATTTACATTCAATAAAATGCATCCATTTTAAATGCAAAAATATGTGTGTCTGAGATACTCTTTTCTGTGCTGAAGTCTCTGCCCTCTTATGTGTACTACAGAATTCAGGGGACAAGTTCCAAATCATGTTGTATTTCTACTCACTGACACATAAAGCTCCTCCATTTTCCCAGGATGAAAGCCAGTGTTATTTGGAAGAGGCCTAGGCACAATGTGCTAGCAAGGTTTTCCTCACTCAAGACATACTTGCAGGTGTGGATCGATCTCAAATATGGTCTCTCCCCTCCGCATGTCAGTTATCAGCCAGGGGCCACCGGCGCTGTGGATAAGAAAAGGGAAAACAATGATAACTGTGGGTCTGGGGCTGACGGGCTAGGCCAAGAGCCTGCCCTGTTTGTTGCCCCAGGTCTAGAACACAGAGGAGTACTTTGTGATCAGGGACCATTAGAGTAAGTGCCTAAAACACAACGCAAAGAAAAGCAGTCACATGTGGGGTGAAGGAGGGACTCTCATGGAGAGAGCCAGGCCTCATCTCATGGGTGCAGGTACTCACATAGGCACCGTCCGCAGCAGTTCCAGGATGCCCTGCCCATTCCACTGCTGGGCTGAATGTAGCTCCTCAGTGCAGACGCCAACAATCTGAGGCCAGGGACAAGATACCATTGGGTGTTAGTGACCATCCTTCCTGGAAGGTCAATCACCTAGGCTGTCTTGGTAGAACCTAAAATGGGGACCCACAGGTGGGATCAGTGCTCCTGGGCTTGTCTGTCCATAATAGAAGGTTCCCTTAGTAGGGAGTGGCTACCTGGCTAGAAGATGGCTGAGTCCACAGCTAAGCCCCGAGGCTTGACCCTTGCCCTTGTGTGACAGATCAGGTGTCTGGGAGACACAAAGTCTAGCTCTCAGTTGCAGAGGAGAAAACCAGGGCCTGAGCCAACTCAGGATGGGTCCTTAGGCTGTGTCTCTGGAAGGAAGGGAAGGTCAGGGAGATGTTCCTACAGCCTTTGAACTTTTGTGTGAATCTCTAGGAAACCAACTGAACCTTCACATAGACTCTATCATAATCAAAAAGCAAGCACTGGCGGCAGCTGGGGAGATTCACACTCCTGAGAAAATGTGAGGCCAGCCTGAGCTGGCTTCCTACTCAGAAATCCTGTGCCTGTGACTGGGTCCTCATAAGCTCACAAGATTCTCTCATTGGGTCCCCTCTTGACTACAGCCTTTCTCTCCCACTCTGATGGCCCTTCCTCTACCCCTCTCATCTCAGAGTGTGAAATAGGACCAAGTGAATTTACCTAACAGATACATCAGAGGGAGGAGACCAATGTGAATTTCCTGCTTCCTTCACTCCCCCCAGGTCTCCCTCTATCTTCCAGGACTTTTCCCACAGGAAAGACTCTAACATCCAAAGGCACCTCACCTGGAGGAAGGTAACTACCCCAAAGGGTGTCTGCACAGGCTGCATCTGTGGATCCTCTGTCAGCAGCATGTGCTGAATTCTTGACTCACTGTTGTCCAAAGGGCTATGCCAAGATACGTGGTCCCCACTGCAGAAAGTGTTTTCTGTGGAGAGACAAGAGGATCCTCAGTATTTGCATCCAGGCCTGGAATCTGACCTGGACCTTAGAAGCCAAGGTTGGGAGGCTCTCCAACCTCTTGGAGTTATGGTTTGGATAGGAGGTATTCCCCAAAAGCTCTTGTGTAAATGTAGGAATGTTGAGAGGTAAGACGATTGGTCTGTGAGAGCTATAACATTACCAGTCATCCAAGCTTTTTTTTTTTTTTTTTTTGATTTTTTTAGTTGTAGACAGACACAATACCTTTATCTTATTTATGTGGTGCTGAGGATAGAACTCAGTGCCTCACACGTGCCAGGCAAGCGCTCTACCACTGAGCCACAACCTCAGGCCCCCATCCAAGTTTGAATGGACTAACTGGTTGGTAACTGTAGGCAGGTGAGGCATGGCTGGAGGAGGCGGGTGACTGAGAGTGTGGCCTGAAAGGGTTCATCTTTCCTATGACCCCTTCCGCCACCTCTCTCTCTCTTCTTCTTGGCCATCAAGAATGGAGCAGCTTCCTCCCAAGATGCTCTTCTGCATGATGCCCTGCCTTACTTTGGACCTAGAGCAATGGAGTCAGCCCATCATGGTCTGAACCTCTGAAGCTGTGAGCCCAAATAAACTTTTCCTCCTCTAAGCTGTCCTTGTCAGGTATTTTGGTCATAGCAATAAAAAGCTAACATACCTGGGGGTAGCCCCCTGGGGAAAGGGAGAAGCATTCCCTTTGGATGGAAATGAAAACTTTGTTGATATTTCCAAAACATCCTGCTTGCCAAGGCTTTCAGTGTAAAAGGACAGGCTGCTAGCATTGATGCTCACTTGGCCTGGGAAAGTCAAAGACCCCTAGCATCTGCGGTCCTTCCCCAGAACCCTCATTCATGAGGGAGACAGCAGCCATGATCCTGTCTGCCAAAAAAGAATGAAGTGCTTTCCTGTGGGGTCATCTAGCTAGCATGTCTTTCTCCTTGAAAAAATAGACCATGATTTCTGTGCTGCTAAAACGGGGCTCAGCAGGGAACACCCATCCTGGAGGGTCTTTAAGACTGGGAACAGGGGCTGGAGCGGTGGCTCAGTGGCAGAGCGCTTGCCTCGCGCAAGCGTAAGTCACTGGGTTCGATCCTCAGCACCACATAAAAATAACTAATAAAGATATTGCGTCCATCTACAACTAAAAAAAATATTTAAAAAGACTGGGAACAGTTCCCCACAGGCAGGGCAATTTGGGTATTTCTGAGGAACACTGGAGGCTTCTAGGAAATGAAGGTTTGGATAGTACTTCACATACCTTGACAGAGCATATAGGCTGGAAACGTAGCTGCTTTCATGAGGACAGAGCTACCTCATAGCCTCACCACTGCACCTCACACCTGTCTATTAAGTGCCCCATCACCCCCGACACTTACCCTGGGTACTCAAGGCATACTGCATTCACCAGCCCATGTGCATCCTTTCCATTTTTAATTTAACATAAATTGAAGTACACTATTTTTGCATGTTTATTTATTTCTTCTTTTTTTTTTTTTGGTACTGAGGATTGAACTCAGGGTACTTGACCACTGAGCCACATCCTCAGCCCTATTTTGTGTTTTATGTAGAGACAGGGTCTCACTGAGTTGCTTAGCACCTCACCATTGCTGAGGCTGGCTTTGAACTTGCGATTCTCCTGTCTCAGCCTCCCAAAGTGCTGGGATTACAAGCTTGCACCACTGTGCCCGGCTATATTTATTTATTTTAAAGTTCACTTCATCTGAGCATACAGAGTGCCATCTCATTAAGTGCCCATGTCATAGTTCATTGTGGTCTAGCATTTATGATGTAGAAATGAGAACCGCTGAGATCTCTTACAGATGCCAAATGTTTTCTCTGATTAGGGATGCTGATCCATATGGGTGTGGGTGGGAGCATGGGAGAAATGGAGGAACTTTGGATAGGGCAAAGGGGAGGGTGGGGATGGGATGGGGCATGGGAGTAGGAAAGATGGTGGAATGAGATGGACATCATTACCTTAGGTACATGTATGAAGACATGAATGGTGTGACTATACTTTGGGTACAACCAGAGAAATGAAAAATTGTGCTCTATATGTGTATTGTGAATTGAAATGCATTCTGCAGTGTTTAAAAGAATAAAAAAGAAAAAAGAAAAGAAAAAGAAAAAGCCAATGCAATGTTGAAGAAAGAAAAAAAAATTATGTTAAGGCAGATATTTCCCCCCCCCCCCCCCAGTCTAAAGGTTCCCAGAGAAGCCAGAACGCTTCTGCTCTCACTCATCTTGGTCTAACTAAATACTAATTCCCTCCTCTGCCAGATAATGTTACATAACCATCTTTCTTATCTAAGACACAAGCTCAGGTTGTTGTCCTAGCCTCTACAGCTTTCATTCAGGAGGAAGAAAGAAGACTCCATAGCAAAGGGGAGAGAAGGCATAGCTCCAGGCAAAGGCAAGGACAAAACTCCAAACTTCCTGACTCTTGCTAGCTTAACCTGTAGATTCCCTCACATGTTCTACAAATAAACAGCAGCAGCAGCAGCAGCAACAATATACACAACGCACACATACACACAGCCCAGGTCCGGAGGACTTCACTGGTAAGTTCCACCAAACAGAGAGGAATTAATACCAATTCTTCCCACACTCTCCCCCAAAATAAAAAACATTTCCAGTCCATCCTATGAAGCCAATATTATTCTGATACCAAAACCAAACAAAAAAAGAGTCACAGAAGGGGGATGGAGTTGTGGCTCAGTGGTAGAGTGCTTGCCTGGCATGTGTGAGGCAGTGGGCATGATACTTAGCAATGCATGTAAACAAATAAAATAAATATCCATTAACAACTTAAAAAAATCACAAGAAAAAAACACCAAAACAATTCATAGACCCAATTCCTTTATTTATATGGAAACAAAAATCTTTAATAGCTGGGCGTGGTGGCACACGCCTGTAATCCCAGCACTTTGGGAGGCTGAGACAGGAGAATTGCAAGTTCAAAGCCAGCCTCAGCGAGAGCAAGGTGCTAAGCAACTCAGTGAGACTCTATCTTTTTTTTAATTTATTTTTTATTTTATAGTTGTAGGTGGACAGGATATCTTTATTTTATTTGTATGTGGTGCTGAGGATCAAACCCAGTGCCTCACATGTGGTAGGTGAGCACGCTACCACTGCGCCATAACCCCAGTCCCAGCAGTGAGACTTTATCTATAAATAAAACACAAAATAGGGCTGGGGATGTGGCTCAGTGGTCAAGTGCCCCTGAGTTCAATCCCTGGTACCCCCCCCAAAAAAATCTTCAATAAAAAACACCAGCAACTTGAACCTAGAAACATACAAAAAGAGTTATATTCAATGACTAGAAATGCAAGATTGGTTTAACATAAGAAAATCAATATGAGTATGTCTGTAAGCCCAGCAACTTGGGAGGCTAAGGCTGGAGGATCACAGGCTCAAGGTCAGCTGGGACAACTTAGCAAGATCCTGTCTCAAAATAAAAAATAAAAAGGGCTGAGGATATAGCTCAGTGGTAGAGTGCTCCCTATTCAATCTCCAGTAAGACACACACACGTGTACACACACACAAAAGAAAGAAAAAGAAAATCAAGGAGGGCTGGGGCTGTAGCTCAGTGGTAGAGTGCTTGCCTAGCATGCATGAGGCACTGGGTTCGACCCTCAGCACCACATATAAATAATAAATGAATAAAGTAAAGATCCATCAACAACTAAAAATATTTAAAAAATATTAAAAATATTTAAAAAAAAAGAAAGAAAAAAAAAGAAAATCAAGGAGCTGGGTGCGGTGGTGCACGCCTGTAATCCCAGCACTTTGGGAGGCTGAAACAGGAGAATCACAAGTTCAAAGCCAGCCTCAGCAATGGCGAGGGGCTAAGCAACTCAGTGAGACCCTGTCTCTAAATAAAACACAAAATAAGGCTGGGGATGTGTCAGTACTCCTGAGTTCAATCTCCCTCCACAAAAAAAAAAAAAAAAAAAAAGGAAAGAAAAAGAAAATCAACATAATATATCAATAGAATAAAGATTTAAAAAAAACCACACATAATCATCTCAAAAGACACACAGAAAGCATTTGTTACAATCTAATACCTTTTCATGATAAAAATACTCAAACTAGGAATAGATGGAACTTCTTCAACCTGATAATGGGTGTCTACAAAACACCTGCAGCTAACATCATGCTTCATGGTGAATGACTGATTACTTCTAAGATCAGGGACAAGCCAGAGATGTCCACTCTCATCAATTCCATTCAGCATTGTATTAGAGGCTCTAGCCTGGACAACTGGAAAAGAAAAAGAGAGAAAACGCATCCAGATTGGAAAAGAAATAAAACTGCCTCTATTCTATATACTCTTGTATATATATATATGGTATTCCTCAAATTGAGCTATAGATTCAACAGGATCCCTGTTAAAAAGTCAGGTGTATTTGTGGCTGAAATCCACAAGCTGATTTTAAAATTTACATGGAAATACAAGAGACTCTGAATCACAAGAGACTCTGAATAAATAAATAAACAAATAAATAATTTTAATTAAAAAATTTTTTAAAAAAATCTTGAGATGGGGTCTTACTATGTTGCCTGGCTGGCCTTGAACTTCTGGACCCTTACTTTGGCCTTTTTTTTTTTTTTTTTAAATATTTTTTAGTTATACATGGACACAGTGTCTTTATTTTGTTTATTTATTTATTTTTTATGTGGTGCTGAGGATCGAACCCAGTGCCTCACACATGCTCAGCCCCTTACTTTGGCCTTTTAATTAATGGGATTATAGGTGCATGCTACTGCACTTGACTGCCCCCAAATTCTTGAAAAAACAAAGTTGCTCTTCTCAATCTAATTATTATTGGCACACGTGTGGTGTTAGGGATCAAATCCAGGGCCTTATGCAATCTAGGTAAGTACTCGACCACACAGATACATCCCCAGCTCAGTTTTTCCAGTTTTAAAACTTGCTATAAAGCCATATTAATCACATCAGTGTGGTACTGGCCTAATAACAGGCATTTGATCAATGTAATAGAATTGTGAGCTCAGAATAAAATTTCGCATCTATGGCCATTAATTTTTTAAAAACTTTATTTTTATATGATGCTAACGATAGAACCCAGTGCTCACATATGATAGGCAAGCACTCCACCCCTGAACTACAACCCCAGCCCCTAGGGCCATTAATTTTTGACAAGGTTGCCAAAACAATTCAATGGAGGAAAAAACAGTCAATTCAGCAAATGGAGCTAGAACAGCAGGATATTCACATGCAAGACTCAAATTGGATCCCTTCCTTTTATCATTAACAAAAATTGATTCAAAATGGATCACAGATTTAACTACAATAGCTAAAACTATAAAACCCTTAGGAAAAAGCATAATAGTAAATCTTATTTGGATCAGGCAATGATTTCTTAGCTATAATACCAAAAGCACAAGCAACAAAGGACAGATAAATTGGACTTCATTAAAATTAAAACCTTTTTGCTGGGTGCGGTAGCACATGCCTGTAAATCCCAGAAGCTCTAGAGGCTGAGGCAGGAGGATCGTAGTTCAAAGCCAGCCTCAGCAACTTAGCAAAGCCCTAAGCAACTTAGCAAGACCCTGTCTCTAAATAAAATACAGGGGCTGGTGTTATGGCGCAGTGGTAGCGTGCTGGCCTAGCACGCGGGAGGCACTGGGCTCGATCCTCAGCACCACATAAAAATAAAATAAAGATATTCTGTCCACCTACAACTAAAAAATAAATATTTTTTAAAAAATAAAAAAATAAATAAAATATAAAAGAGGGCTGGAGGGGCTGGGGCTGTAGCTCAGTGGCAGAGCACTTGCCTAGCATGTGTGCGGCACTGGGTTCAATTCTTAGCACCTCATTAAAAAATAAAATAAAATAAAAGCATTCTGTCCATCTACAACTACAAAAAATTTAAAAAGAAGAAAGGTGGGGGGCTGGAGATGTGGCTCAGTGGTTAAGTGCCTTTGGGTTCTAATTTATTTTTTTGGTACCGGGGGATTGAACTCAGGGGCATTCAACCACTGAGCCACATCTCCAGCCCTACTTTATATTTTATTCAGAGACAGGGTCTCACTGAGTTGCTTAGCACTTTGTGGTTGCTGAGTCTAACTTTGAACTCATGATCCTCCTGCCTCACCTCCCAAGCCACTGGGATTACAGGTGTATGCTACCGCACCCAGCTGGCTTCTACTTTACACTTTTTAGAACAGCAATTATAAACAACAAAAACAAACCCAGAAAAAAGGAGTATTGGTGAAGAAATGGAAAAACTGAAACACTCGTGCACTGCTGGTGGTAATGTAAAATGGTGTAGTTGCTACAGAAAGCATTATGGCAGTTCCTCAAACATTTAAAAATAGATTTATCATATGATCCAACAATTCCAATTCTGGGGATATACCCAACAGAATTGAAAGCAGGGACTTGCACCAGTATTTGTATACTAATGTTCACAGCAGTATTATTCACAACAACAACAAAAATGGAAGCAACCCAATGTCCACCAACAGATAAATGGGTTAACAAAATGTAGTATTTACATAAAACGTAATATTATTCAGACTTGGAAAAGAAAGATTTTTTTTTGGTACTGGAGATTGAACTCAGGGGCACTCTACCACTGAGCCACATCCCCAGCCCTATTTTGTGTTTTATGTAGAGACAGGGTCTCACTGAGGTGCTTAGCGCCTCGCCGTTGCTGAGGCTGGCTTTGAACACACGATCCTCCTGTCTCAGCCTCCCTAAGGGCTGGGATTACAGGCTTGTGCCACTGCGCCCGGCTAGGAAAGGAAGGATATTCTGACCCATGCTACAACACAGCTGAACCTTGAAAGACATCATGCTAAGTGAAATGAGTCAGACACAAGGATTAAATACTGCATGACTCTGCTTATATATATATGAGGTACTCAGAGTATTCAATTGCAGAGACAAAGTAGAACGAAGATTGGCTGTGGCTGGGTGGTAACTACAGAGTTAGTGTTTAGTGGTACAGAGTTTCAGTTTGGGAAGACAAAAAAAGTCCTGGAGGGGCTGGGGCTGTGGCTCAGTGGTAGAGCGCTTGCCTTGCATGCGTGAGGCACTGGGTTTGATCCTCAACACCACATAAAAATAAATAAAATAAAGATAGTATGTCCATCTACAACTTAAAAAAAAATTAAAAAAAAAAAAAAAAGTCCTGGAGATAGATACAAAACAATGTGAACATACTTACCACTACTGAACTATATACTCTTTTTCCTTTCTTTCTTTCAGTACTGGGGATTAAACCCATGGATACCCTACCAACTGAGCTATATCTCCAGACCTTCTTATTTTTTATTTTGGGACAGCATCTTGCTAAGTTGCCCAGACTGGTCTGGAATTTGTGATCCTTCTGCCTCAGTTTCCCAAGCAGTTGGAATTATAGGAGTATGCCACCATGTGTGGATGAACTGTATACTTAAAAACAGTTAAGGTGGCAAATTCCATGTTATTCACATTTAAACATAATTTCAGAGAATGGGAGAAATATTTTCAAATCATGTCTCTGATAAGTATCCATAACATAAAGTATACTGTATCCAGAATATATAAGGAGCTCTTACAATTCAATAATAAAAGACAATTCAATTTAAGATAGGCAGAAGATCTGAATAGATATTTCTTCAAAGATACACAAATAACCAGTAAGCATATAAAAAGATGTTGAATACAAAAAAGCTGGGTGTGGTGGCACACACCTGTAATCCCAGCACTTTGGGAGGCTGACAGGAAAATCACGAGTTGAGAGCCAGCCTCAGCAACAGGGAGGCCCTAAGCAACTCAGTGAGACCCTGTCTCTAAATAAAACACAATATAGGGCCGGGGATGTGGCTCAGTGGTCAGAGTACCCCTGAGTTCAATTCTTGGTGCCAAACAGTAACAACAACAACAAAAAGAGTAATAATATGCTGATAAGAATGTGGAGAAACAGGGCTGGGGTTGTAGCTCAGTGGTAGAGCGCTTGCCTAGCATGCGTGAGGCACTGGGTTTGATCCTCAGCACCATGTATAAATAATAAATGAATAAAATAAAGATCCATCAACAACTAAAAAATATTTTAAAAAAAAGAATGTGGAGAAACAAAACTTTATATGTTGTTGGTGGAATGTAAAATGGTGGAGTTGTTTTGGAAAACAGTTTGGTGGTTCCCCCAGAAGTTAAACACAGAGTCGCCATATGATCCCACAATTTTAGTCCCAAGAGAAAAGAAAACATGACTACATAAAGGCGTGTACATGAATGTTCACAGCAGCATTATTCATAATAATCCAAAAGGTAGAAATACCAAATGTTCCTCAGCTGAATGGGTAAAGAAAAGATGGCATATTCATATAATGTAATATTATTTGGCAATAAAAAGGAATGGTGTATTAATACATGCTACAACATGCCAAGATAATTCAATAAAGAACAATCTTTGTAGCAAATGGGGTGCTAGAACAGCAAGATATCCACATGCAAAAGACTCAAGTTGGATCCCTTCCTTCTACCACTTATAAAAATTGACTCAAAATGCGAAAATTGACTCTAACTATAGCAGCTAAAACTATAAAACTCTTAAGAAAACATGAGCAAATCTTCCAACTTGGGTTTAGCAATAGTTTCTTAAGACATAATGCCAGAAACACAAATAATGAAGGATAAATAAATTTAGGACTTCATCAAATTAAAACCTTTTGTGCTGCAAACAATACCATCAAAAAAGTGAAAAGAGATGCAAATCAAAATTATTACTGCTTTATACCCGTTAGAATGGTGTGAACATGAATCTTAAAAATACAACATTAAGTGAAAAAATCCTGTCATAAGAGACAACGTGTTATATGATTCCACAAATGGAGAATATCCAAATGGGCAGAACTACAGAAACAGACAGTAGATCAGTGGTTTTCTAAGGCTGGGATGGTTGAGGGGATTGGAGATGGACCAGGATGGGAGTTCTTTCTGGGGTGATGAAAATATTCTAGGGTTCATTGTGGTGATAGTTATATGGTATGTAAACCATATCTCAATAAAGCCATTATTTTAAAAAAAGTTGTAGTAGGAAGAGGAAGGAAGTCAAGTCCCTGAAATTTCTCATTACCACCTCTCCAGCACAGCTTGGCAGAAACTTGACTAATAATGCTGAGATACTGCAGCATTGTATAGGCCCGCATAACCTGAAAATTCACCAACCAACATTTTCTTTTCTACCAGTGAGAAAAAGGCCTTTAAGACTGTCCAATGGTGTGTAGCATGTCAGTGAGGAGAGGCATAGTCCAACACCTCCCAAACTTTACACCATAACACCCACTTGGACTTCTGCTCTATCTGTGTACACCTGTACAATTGTATTTCACCCCCTAAAATTGACTCACTTTTTAAAACCTAAACAAACTTACTTTAAAAGGTAACTTCATCATCACTATCCTAAATAAGGAAAGTAAATGGAAAATCAGTGTTGCTGACCATTAAGTGCAAGATAATTTGATCTAGCTAATATTGTTGCCTACCTAATGCTATTGAAAACTGAAATAAGCAAGGAGATCAAAGAGCTGTTAAAAGATTAAAGAGTCATAAAATGAATCAATAGGAATCAAAGAACTGAGAAGGGAAGACAAACCTCACTCTTCATGTTACTGAATTCCTGTTGTCCAGTTACGAGCTAAAATCTGCTAGCTTTAAAGACAAAGTGGTAAAGTTTGGTAAACTTTGGAATTGGGAAGGCCTGGTTCCTATTTGCCTTTGTCCCTTACTAGTTTTAACTCTAGGCAACTTGCCCAACCATAATATCCTAAGCCTGTTTCCTTGTCTGTAAGCAGGAACTACTGTGCCTACTCAGCATATTTTTTACTGCCATCAGATATTCATTCCTGTGCTGAAACACAGTATGGATATTCACAAACAATGCCTTGTCACCAGAACACAGGGCTGGCCAGTCTGTAGTAACAACAAGTGGCCAGTAGGTGACACCATCGCCCCTGGTTTAAGAAACAGATGGGGCTATTCCCTTGGAGCTTCTCACATTTAACCTGATGTCTGGTCTATACACCTGAATCCAGGCTGGAATTTAGGTTAAAAACAGGGAAAAGGCTGAAAATGCTTGGAGCCATGACCTTTTATTAACCAGAATCGACACCAATCTTTAAAATGAACGTGTGCAAACCCAAACCATTTAACAAGAACGACCAAATGGTACCATGTACAGACTTTATTTGGGAAGGAGCTTAATTTCAGCAGGAGACCATAAGACAAGAAAAGGCAGTAAGGCCAAGTTGCTGCTGTAGGGCTAATACATTCCATCCTGCGCACGTGTGGTCAAGGCTTGGCACAGGTACTACTGAGTTAAGGGGGGCAGGGCAGAAAGTGTAACTTTCCACAGAAATGTTTAGAGAGTAGGACACTAACAGAATCTTTCAGCAAGGGGCAGGGTCTGCTGTGGCCAAGAAATAGTCTTTCTTAACAATGAAAAAGCCTTGGTCACAGTTTTCAAGACTGGGACAAAGCCACAATGGGCTCATTCTTGAGTCCAGTCTGGTCTTTATGCCCTGGATGCTCGGCTCCATTCTGTGTGGAGCCACCGCGGGTCTTAGCACTCAGCCCCAGTGCAGCCCCAGGAAGCTCCTGGCCCTTCAGAGGGGTTTTCAAATGCTAATAACGCCTCGGTTGGAGGCCCAGCTGTCCAGCCAGGGGTTAGAGAGCTGGCTCAGTCTCCCTCTCTCTCTGGCTAAATCCTCTCACCAAGTGAGGATGAAAATCCCCGAAGCCCCTCCTGAACCACACAGCAGGTGGCCACCTGGTATCTAAAAGGCCATCCCAGGTAAGGGCACCGAGTCATTTTCCATTCCTTTTCTTCCTCTGAGCTTTGCTCCCAATTACCATGAGAAACCTCCCTTAGCTCCCTAAGCCTGGCATTCTGCTTGGCAAGAAGCAGCAGCACTCCAGGGTGGCAAAGAGAGTAAAAAATAATAATAATAAAATTAAAAAATAAATCAAACAAACAAAATGACTAGGTATATTTCTGCCCCTTGCTTACTTGAGAAAGGTTTCCTTATTCTATGTTACATTCCCCAATAACAAAAAAATCCCTGGCAAGAAACTCTTTAAAACTGTATGTGTTGGCGGGGATGGGGTATGTGTGTGTGGTGGGGGATGCTGAATGGGTGTGCAGACTCATTGGCTCCTTAAATTGGCCATCAACCTGTCCCACCTCCCCTACATCCAGTTTTGGTCATGGTGGTCTGAAGTTAGACAGGTCCGGATATAATAAGTTAGCAAAGCCTAGGGAAGTAGATTGCAGAAAGCAGTTATTGTTTGCAAAATAATTAATGCTGCCTTTGAAATACTAAGAAATACATTCTTCAAGAGTTCTTAATTCATCCCAACTCTAGAGAATGATGGTCTGCCTGCATCCCATAAAAGGAGAGTCCCAGCAATGTTCCACACAATGGCTTCAAAAGTAATGCCCTACCCCCACCCAATGGAAGCTAATGTCCCTTTTGAAGTTTCTTATGACTAAAGCCTAGGACCCTCAAGGAAAATGGCCCTTTCTTCCAGGTGTTCTTTCTGAGCACCCTGAGATGATCATAAGCTTTCCAGGGACAAAACAAGGCAGCAGGCACAGCTGAATCACACCAGCTATCAAGTGAGGGGCTAGCCTGCAGGAGGTTTGAGAGAGAGAGCGCAGGAAAATGGGAGGAGACCCAAAGTCAGGCCTGTCAGCTTTGAGGTCAAATTTCTCAACAATGACAGCCATCTCTATCTCCCAAGAAATAGCTTCTTGCGTTTTATTTTTTGTGGTGCTGGGGATCAAACCCAGGGTCTTGTATGTGCTAAACAGGCACTCTACCTCTGCGCTACACCCCAAGCTCCCTTCTTGGTGTTTAAAAATCACTGACAACAAGGGTTCAAGTATTCTCTATGAAGACCCAGAGCTGATTCCTAGGGGGACTTGGCAGTTCTTTCCCCAAATGTCAGACACACCAGATATGCCACCAGCAACATGGGCTGCTGAGAAAGAAAGAGCCAATTAGTCTCTGCCCCATCTCTGGAAATCCCAAGATGAAGCCAACACATATGGAGAATCTGGCAAGAGTCCACCCCACCCTCCTTCCTAAGGAGACCCAAGCTGCTGTTGTGGCCCCTGTGGACTGCTTAGCAGGGCTGGGTCCAGAGAAGGCTTCTCTGAAACTGGAGGAGAGCCCTTGCAGAAGTTAGAGTATATACACTCAGGGGCAAACAGGATTCTGCACAGGCCCAGCAGCCTCATGATTCCCCAGTGAAAGGGGAAGTCCAACTGAAGGTTTTATTGAATGAACTAGCCCTGGCTGAGGCAGCAGCAGAAGTTCAGTTCAGTCAGTCCTATTGGTCTCTACCCAGCACAAGTGGTCCCAAATGGGCCTCCTTACTGCCAGCACTCCATAGGCCCATCTCAATTTCTAAAGCTCAGGGGCTTTCTCCTTGCTGGAAGGAGGGGTGTGAGGTTGTATATGCCTAATCTACTTTTTTTTTTTTAAATATTTATTTTTTAGTTGTAGGTGGACAGAATATCTTTATTTTATTTTTATGTGGTACTGAGGATCGAACCCAGTGCCTCACACGTGCTAGGCGAGCACGCTACCACTGCGCCATAACCCCAGCCCTCTAATCTACTTTTGTCAGAAAAAGCCTACAAAGTTTTAAGGCCATGGGGTATGGGCAGCAGACACATTACATTTCTAGAGCTATTGACACACTCATTCAGTGCTACCCTCATTTTAGGGAAGTGGTAACCCCAGATACTGCATGGAGGGCACTGCCCTCACTGTCCAACACCCTAAGACCCAGAGCCTCCTCCAGGCAGACAATACCTCTACCTGACAGCTCTCACTCAAAGGAAGGTACAGCAGACTCTTCCTGCTGGGAAAGGTCAGTACTCACCTTCTCCTCCAGGGATCCACACAGAGCTAGTGAGCACCTCGACAGGGGCCTGCACATCCCTGAATGCCATGTCCCCCATGCTCTAGCCACAGGTAAGAGCCTTGCAATGGAGTTCTGAGGCAAAGCCACAGTAGGAACCTCAGAAAGCAGCTGAATGATGTAAACAAAGCACCAAGGAGAAAAAATTACTATGTTCTGGGTAATTCCCCTTGAACACTTGACTCCTGCAGGGAGATGAAAAGATGGGATACTCTAGAAGTTAGAAGCTTTAGTTGGTCAAACCCACAGAATCTGGCACCCCTGCCTTTCTCCACACACATACACCAAGGACAAGGTACTTGGAAGAGAAGGAAATCCAAGGGTATGACTGAACAACAGCCCCGCTGCAGGGTTTCAAAGCAAATTTCTCCAAAGAAGGGCAAGACAGAAGTC
>PVHX01002507.1:59299-75704 GCA_004024805.1 Geosciurus inauris
TTGGTACCGGGGATTGAACTCAGGGGCACTCGACCCCTGAGCCACATCCCCAGCCCTATTTTGTGTTTTATGCAGAGACAGGGTCTCACTGAGTTGCTTAGCGCCTCGCCCTTGCTGAGGCTGGCTTTGAACTCGCGATTCTCCTGTCTCAGCCTCCCTAAGTGCTGGGATTACAAGCGTGAGCCACCGCGCCCGGCTGACAGAAGTCTTTAAGAAAGAAAAAACATACAAATTGAGAGGAAAAACAAAACAGCCTCTGTACATATGGTTAATGAGCTTTTGTGGCTATAAGGCAATTTTTTTTTTAAATATTTATTTTTTAGTTATAGGTGGACAGAATATCTTTATTTTATTTTTATATGGTGCTGAGGATCGAACCCAGTGCCTCCCGCATGCTAGGTGAGCACGCTACCACTGCGCCATAACCCCAGCCCCTTTTTTTTTTTTTTTTAATGTGATGCTGGGGATCAAACTCAAGGCTTTGTGCATGCCAGGCCAGCACTCAAGCACTAGCACTGAGTTACATCCCCAGCCCCCTAGAAAGCAAATTCTATTTTTTTTTTTTTTTTTTTTGGTACCAGGGATTGAACTCAGGGGTACTTGACCACTGAGCCACATCCCCAGCTCTATTTTGTGTTTTACATAGAGACAGGGTCTCACAGAGTTGCTTAGCGCCTCGCTGTTGCTGAGGCTGGCTTTGAACTCGCGATTCTCCTGTCAGCCTCCCAAAGTGCTGGGATTACAGATGTGTGCCACCGCGCCCAGCTAGAAAGCAAATTCTTTTTTTTTTTAATTTTTTAAGTTGTAGATGGACGCAATATCTTTATTGATTTTTATGTGGTGCTAAGGATCGAACCTAGTGACTCACGCATGCAAGGCAAGCACTCTGCCGCTGATCTCAGCCTCAGCCCAGCAAATTCTTAATAGTTGGATGGATGGTGGTCAGTCTTAAAGTTTTTCCAACCTGATCAACTGGTAGATGCAAGAATTGTGCCCATCCCCACGCATCCTCCTTTCAAAAATTCTGAATATAGTTTTATGACTGGGAAAATTCATTTGAGTGTTTAGAGAGCTTCTTTCAACTAGTTCTGTCTGATACTAATTTGGCTAAATGTGGTTTCAAGATCCTGCAAGGGAAATGAATGTGTGGAACCGCTTGATTAAATAAAGAATGAGAAGAAACATGATCACTCTTACAAAACTGAAAGGAAACGTTCAGGATATCCCTTCTAAGTTTTGCCTGGCATCAAAGGAATAAAAAAGGATTAGAAAGCTAGTCAAGGGAGACTCAAAGTTGTTTCCCTACAAATTTTCTCAAAAATCTTTCACTCTCCAGCTTCCTTTCCATCCCTCAAGCCACTATCAGGAGGTAGATACAGAAGTGTAAAAAAATTCCTTTTATAATCAAAAAAGCTTAGCAGCCGGGTCATAGCAGGGGAGGCAGGAAACTGGTGGGTGGCCAGAGACCCTGCAAGCTTCACTCAAGTCTCTAAAGTTTACAAATAAAGACACACTATGGGTCCTTGCATCCATCTTGTGTCTACACATACAGGACAACTCATTCTCCCCATTGTGAGGGTGGGAACCTCAACAGCCAAAAGGGCTCAGTGGGGAGTTCTCCTGGCCACAACTTATAGCTGTCCCTAATCAAATCCCACTGATGTACCCAATATGTGCCACATCTGCCCGTGGCATATACAGATCCTTGAGTCCTATCTAGCAATGCTTTCATTTTTCTTTTTAAGCAGCTTTGTCTGTTTAGATACTTGTCCACGTGAGAAGGAATAATCTCCCACTGGGAGACTTGTAACCCTTCATTTAGGTAAAACCTGCCCTTGTTCCTCCCTGTCTCCTTAACCAATAGTGGGCTGCCACCTACACACAAGTCAGAATCCAAGCCACCTTGCTTTTAATGCCAAAGGGGCAAAGGGTAAACTTATAGTCCTATGTACACTTTGACAAAAAATGTCAGGAGGTCCTTTAAAGTTTTAAAATTGAGCATATGCTTGTGCTCTTTCTACCTTTTTCCTGAAGAGAATGTGTAAATCTAGAATGAAAATCCATTTAGTTGCCAGGGACTTGTAAACCAGTACAGTCACGTTAAGGTCCAAATAGCAGAATCAATTAATACTGTACTTTTGTGTGTGTGTGTGTGTGTGTGTGTGTTAGTTACTGGGGATTTAACTCAGGGGTACTCTACCACTGAGATATAACCCCAGCTCCTGGCTGCACTATTTTACATTCCCATCAACAGTGTGTGTTCAAAGTTCCAATTTCTCTACATCCTCACCAATATTTGTTATCTTTTGCATGTGTGTGTATATTTTGATAACAGCCCATAGGATGTGAGCCCAAATCAGATGATTTTGAGCTAATTAAAAAGGAGATTGGGAGATTATTCTGGGTGGCCATGACTAAATCAGAAGAAAGTCCTTCAAAGGAGGACTATCCCATCCCATGTACACATCTGAGCTCCTCTGTCCATTGCTTGCTGTGAAGCAGTAAACTGCACTTGCAGAAAAAATGGATAAGGGAACCTGGAAGCAGATTCACACTAGCAGAGCCTTCAATTTTTTTAAAAAGGCAGCCTAGTGAATACCTTCAGTGTGGCCCTTGCCCACTGTGGCACTGCACAGTCTGAGCAGAGGACCTACAGGAGCTGTGCTCAGACTCCAGACTCACAGAAACTGTAAGGGCATAAATATGTGTTGCTTTAAACCACTAATTTTGTGATAATTTGTTATATTGCACAGAAAACCAATATAGGAAAACTTTATTTTGGCTTAATTGTATTTATTTATTTTTTGCAGAGCTGGGGATCAAATTCAGAGCCTTATGCATACTAGTCAAGCACTCTACTACTGAGCTACATCCTCAGCCCTAATTTTATTTTATAATTCTATAAAATTTACATGGTCCCAAAGTCAAATCTCAAAACACGGGAAGGCCTGGCTTCCTGTTCTCTCCATTCATTCTGTTCCTTCTTTTTTTCTTTTTCTTTTTTGGTACTAGGGGATGGAATCCAGGGGCCCTCAACCACTGATCCACTTTTTAAATATTTTATTTAGAGACAGGGTCTTGCTGAGTTGCTTAGGGCCACGTTAAGTTGCTGAGACTGGCTTTGAACTCACAATCCTCCTGCCTCAGCCTCCCAAGGCACTAGGATTACAGGCGTGTGCCACCGTGCCCAGCCTATTCCTTCCTTTTTTTTCTTAATTCCTTCCTTTTTGCATAGGTCACCATTTAAAGAGTATTATAACTTATCCTTCTATTTAAAAATATACAATAAAGAAAAACATATTTTCTTACATATATGTATATACTTTTCCCCGTCCTGCTTTTATTTTTAAAGTTTGCAATGGCCATAATTTTATTTTGCTTACAATAAATCATACATTTTACTTTATATCCTTGAATGTTGAACAACTTTCTAGGCTACATGAAAAAAAAATTTTTTTAAATTCATCTGTAACTTAAAACAACAACTCTGAAGACACTGCATAGACATTTGTGATGAGACAGTTCCAAGGGTTATCCTCATCCACACGTCATTATTACCTTCAAGTCTTTTACTCCACAGGTAGAATGATGAGTATTCATATTCCCAAACATAACTGCCTGAAGTATATTGAAATATTGTATTTATATAATTTCGGAGACAATATTGCTAACTTAAGAGTGTATTCTATTTGGATAACCAGGATGGTACATCTATGAACCATGCTGTATGAATGACAAGAAAGACTACTTAGTAAGTTCTCTGTGGCTAACTGTTGCATTAATAGCCCAAATTAATACCCTTTCTGAATGAATGCCTTGTACCTGTAACTTTATATCCCCTTCTGTAGGCGTGGCCATGGGATTTGCTTTGGTCAGTGGACCAGTAGCAAACACAGCAGAGACTTGACAAAGCATATTTTCATTTCCACTTCTTCCCATGGACCCACAACACTGTGAGAAGATGCCAGAGCTAATTATGCAGATAATGCTTCAATTAATAGTCATTTGTGAATGTCTTTTCATATTTTTGCTCATATCTTTGAGACTCCTAGAAGTGGGATTGCTAACATTGCTGTATCATTTTTAGCAGTTTTGCTAGGTATTGATAAATTCTCTTCCAGATAGAGTGACCTCTTTGTCCCCTCACCCCCTGCCCCAACTGGGGATTGAATCCAGAGGTTCTCTATTACTGAGTTACATCCCCAGCCCTTTCTATCTTTTTATTTTGAAACACTGTCTCACTAAATTGCTGAGTCTGACATTACATTTACAAACTTCCTACCTCCGTCCTTCCTTCCTACCTGTAATCCCAAGTAGCTGGGATTACAGGCATGCCCCAGTGCACCTGGCCAATAGTGGCATTTTGTATCCCATCATGAATGTATGGAAGTTTCTCCAAGCCTGACTTGACACTGTCAGTCTGACAAGGGAGAAGTGGTATCTCAAGGTACTTTTCATTGCATTTCTCTTATGAGTGACAGGGGCCTATTTCTTTTCAGGTGTTTATGAGGCATTTCCTTGAAACATCACATTTTAACTCAGAGTATTTTAGTTGGTCTCATCCCCAGCAATCCCCAAAAAGATAAAATCATGAAACACTGACTATAGCTGTCATCTGCCACCATTAGTGTAAGGTGAAAGTGTCACTTATTAGCACTGAATACTCTTCTTTTACCAGATCATAGGGACAGTTACCCCAAATGTAGGTGTTTACCTGATTCCGAGACAAAACCAGATCAAGTTAAACCAGATCAAGTAATGACACTTTATTTTATTCTCTGATGCAATTTCCTTTGCTGTGTAACCTTGAACAAGTCACTTCTCTACACTTTTTTCCCAGGTATCAAAATATGATGTGATGATACTGTCTACCTTGCCGGGTGATTTTTAGAATCAAAGAAAGCAATTAAAATACATAAAAACTAGGGGCTGGGGTGGTGGCTCAGTGGTAGAGCGCTTGCCTAGCATGCGTGAGGCACTGGGTTCGATCCTCAGCACCACATATAAATAAATAAGAAATAAAGGTCCATCAACAACTAAAAAAATATTTTAAAAAAATACATAAAAACTGCCTTTTGTACTGCAAGTACTGGTACAAACTAAGAAAGTTGCTATTCATTTGAAAAATTTGACTGCAGGAAAATGGGGCCACTACCCACATGAAAAGGAATAATGGTCGAAGGGCCTCATAGGAACTGAGACAGACAGAGTCCAGTACTGTGGCAGAGAACACAGTTTCCTCAGGGAGCCAGGATTCTAATCTTCAGCTCAAGAAACTAACCCTCTCTTCCTGCCTTAATTTATATCAAGAAACACAGTCATAGTGTTTATGGTTGTCCTCATAGATCATCCAACTGGGTCAGACCTGGAGGGCCTGGGACAGAAAGCCCCAGAAGAGAAAGGAGGCAGGGAACTTTTTACAGGAGGCCACACTGGAGCACACCAGAGTGGCTGCATGAATGTCAGATTAGAATTATTAGCATTATTAATTGGCTTCTGGATTTGGCAATCTAAATTCTCAAAATGACCAAGTCCACCACCAATGCTTAAATCCACACTGACCTGGGCCAGCAACTGTCCCAACTTTGATAGGGCAGCATCAGAGATAGCAAGTTTACTGCCTCCCCAGGCCTATCCATGTTAGGAAATGCTCCCATATCCAGGTGAATAGTTTTAACAACTTTCTAGTTAAATCCTATTAACAAGAAAAGAACACTAATGAAGAAAAAGGAAAATCCCTTTTCCATATGGCAAGACCTTAATTTTTTAATAGGTATTTTGTAATTTATTTATAGTCTAAGCAACAAGTTACTATGATTAACATAGATCAATACCACCTTGATTTGTTGACCCCAGAGAATTTTAATTAGGTTTTAGGTGCATTTTTCTTTACCTTGTTATTCAATACATTATCTAAGTTAGTAACTCATGTTTAAGAAAAAGAACAGAAAAAACAAAAAAAGGATTGCAAGGCATGGTGGTGCATGCTTGTAATCCCAGCAACTCAGGAGGATGAGACAGGATTACAAGTTTAAGGCCAGCCTCAGTAACTTGGCCAGGCACTAAGCAACTCAGTGAGACACCGTCTTAAAAGGGTGGGGATATAGCTCAGTGACAAAGTGCCCTCGCGTTCAATCCTCAGTCCCCCCCGCCAAAGAAAACATGACTACAATACACAGCCTATGTCACAGTCTATTTCAAATTCAGCTTGTCCACCAAGAACCTCATATTTATTTTTATTTATTTTTTTGGTACCAGGGATTGAACCTAGGGGTGCTTAACCACTGAGCCACATTCCCAGTTTGTATATTTTTTTTTTTAAATTTTGAGACGTGGTCTTTGAGGATCTCAAATATTTTTAAGCACCTGTTATGGGTCATAGCATAGTTCATCCCCTACATACTCAATCCCTTTCTTCAAACTGAAATGCTTTCAGTTTCCTACCTCATAAGCTATTCTTCAAAGACCACACAGTTTAGAAGTTTTGTCAGTCAATAGCCACCTTTCTCTGGATTTGCTCTGATTTGCCCATATCCCTTGTAGAATGTGGCATCCACAAGGACTGTTGCACTGATGGCACAGGAAGCAGCACTTACTTCTGATTATATGTGTGAAGGTAGAGAGCTGGGGAGTCCTACTACTGTTCAGACAAAGAAAAGGGATTTGCAAATAACCAATTTTATGTGATCTGAGTATAGGAAGAGGTAGCAAAAGATAATTAGTGATAACATTTTGGTGCTAAGGACAGACTCCTTGTGAAGACATTTCTTCCTTCTCAGAAGGTTGTAGTAGGAATTAAGTCGTGAGGGTGAACTCAGGAAGTACATTTAGCAGGAGTCTTCTTAGAGCCTCAGAGCCTGCTTAGCCTGTAGGCCTCTAGCCTCAAAGAACTTCCTTAATATTGGAATTGGGCCAGCTTTGAAGTAACCAAAAGCTGGAAGACTTCTGCAACTCATTCTGTGGACTTCAAAGGTGACAGAGAGCTTTCTGGGTGCCTAGGCTGCTAGCAGGTGAAAGTACAATGGCAATAATCACTAGGGCCACCCAGCAATTGCTCTCTTAGAGGACAGCTGGGCATAGGCACTAAACTGCAAAATGTGCAGACCTCATGACCCAGCAATCCCTTTTTAGGAATTTATCCTGAAATAATGGGACACAGTTGCCAAGCTGTATATACAAGCTGTCCCATACACAGCATTGTTTAAACTAGGGAAACTAGAAACTACTTGAAAGCTCATCAAGAGAAGATTGTTTCAGCCGGGCGCTGTGGTGCACACCCGTAATCCCAGTGGCTTGGGAGGCTGAGGCAGAAGGATCGCAAGTTTAAGGCCAGCTTCCACAATTTACCAAGGCCTTAAGTAACTTAGTCACAAAGTAAAAAAAAAAAAAGGGCTGGGATGTGGCTCAGTGGTTGAACACCCTTAGGTTCAATCC
This sequence comes from Geosciurus inauris, assembly GCA_004024805.1. Lineage (NCBI taxonomy): Eukaryota > Metazoa > Chordata > Mammalia > Rodentia > Sciuridae > Geosciurus > Geosciurus inauris. The sequence goes on from PVHX01002507.1 coordinate 66,734, forward strand.
CTGATACAAAATAATAATAATAACAAATTAAATTAGAAGGGCTGGAAATCTGGCTCAGGGGTGAAGTACCCCTGGGCTAAATCCCCAGTAGAGAGAGAGAGAGAGAGAGAGAGAGAGAGAGAGAGAAAATGAGAGTTAACTAGAGGGTCTCTTATGTTACTACCATGTACTGGAATACCACACAACATATATTATTTGCCATTAATAAACAACACATACTATTGCTATTGAGCTATATATACTCAGAAAGACTTTCATGGCATGACCTTGGGTGAAGAAAGTATCTTAATATGTACAATGTTTAGAAAAAATCACCTAATTAGTTTATGCATATAAAAATGTCTAGAAGAGTGATAAAGAATGGTTGCCTCAGGTGCTAGGATTTAGATGTTTACTTTTTATTTTCAATTATATATTTAATTTACAAAACTTACAATTTCTTATAAGAAATTCAAACAATGGATAAGTGTGTAAAGTAAAAAATGAAAATTTCCCATCAGTCCCACTTCTCTAATATGACCTCTTAGTTTTGAGATGCAGTCTTCAAGACCTTCTTCTGAGCATGTTATCATATATATGATACATATATAGTTGTGTATGTGTGTATATATATGTGTGTGTGTATATACACACACACACATATATATACACTGTTTTGTGTGTGTGTGTGTGTGTGTGTGTGTGGTACTGGGGATAAAACCCAGGGCCTGATCTGCATTCCTAGCCCCCATGTTTCTTTTTTTAAAGTAAAAATGCAACTTTACTCTACCCAATGTTCTGTGACTTGGTTTTTTAATGTTTTCAGTATTTATTTATTTAGGTGGTACTGGGAATTGAACCCAGGGGTTCCCTATTTATTTTTATTTTTTTAAATATGTTTTTAGTTGTAGATGGACATGATGTCTTTATTTTATTGCTTTGTATGTGGTGCTGAGGATCGAACCCAGGGCCTCACGCATGCAAGGCAAGCGTTCTACCGCTGAGCCACAATCCCAGCCCCCTATTTATTTTTTTAAACTTTGAGTCAGGGTCTTGCCCAGGCTGGTTTCAAACTTGTAATCCTACTGCCTCAACCTCCCAGTAGCTGGGATTACAGGTGTTTGCCACCATGCCTGGTTTGGATTACTTAAACGTAATTTTTGTAACAACAATAAAAAGAAACCAGTAAAATTGTTTGGGGATATAAAAGTGTACCAACCAAATCAGAAGACAATGTATATGATCTGAAGAGAGATAAAGGACAAAGGCTTCTAATATTCAGGTCACCATACTGTTCAGTATGAAGCCAGTACTGCTGGTTCTGGAAGTTTACAGCATCCTGCCCTAAATCTTCAAATACAAACAAGGCCTACAGGTGCTAGACCCAGTGTTCAAGAAGGCAGTAAACTACCCTAAAGATACTCTGCTGGCCCAGCATAGTGTCCCAGGAATGCATGTTCCATGGGGCAAAGGGGCTAGGCAGGAGATGGAAGGCCCTCACTGCTGTTTCAGAGGATAGCTGCTATGCATCAGCAAAACCACAACCCATCCCTTGATTTTTTTGGGGGGGTACTGGGGATTGAACTCAGGGGTACTTGACCACTAAGCCACATTTGTGTTTTATGTAGAGACAGGGTCTCACTGAGTTGCTTAGCACCTTGCTGTTGCTGAGGCTGGCTTTTAACTCGTGATTCTCCAGTCTCAGCCCCCCAAAGTGTTGGGATTAAAGGTGTGCGCCACCGCACCCAGCTGTATCCTTTGACTTTTTTTTTTTAATATTTATTTATTTTTTTTTAGTTGTAGGTGGACAGAATATCTTTATTTTATTTTTATGTGGTGCTGAGGATCGAACCCAGTGCCTCATGCATGCTAGGCGAGCACGCTACCACTGTGCCATAACCCCAGCCCTGTATCCCTTGACTTTTAATTTTTTTTTTTTAGTAGTAGATGGACACAATATCTTTATTTTATTTATTTATTTTTATCTGGTGCTTAGGATTGAACCCAGTGCCTCACGCATGCGAAGCAAATGCTCTGCCACTGAGCTACAATCCCAGCCCCATCCCTTGACTTTTTTTTTTTTTTGAGAATAACAACTTCATTTTTAATAACATTATTTTTAAACAGAATAGACTTGAACAAAAAACTGAAATTTGTGAAATATGCTGTTTTCTTTCTTTTTTGCTAAAAATATGTTTTTACTCCAAAATATACAGACAAATATACACACATATATGGTTAAGATATAAAGCAAAGCTAGAAAATAACTTAAAATATATAAGATAAAATATATATGATATGAAACAAAATAATAAAACCAAGAACTTTAAATTACCTAAATAGCACTGCTGTAATAAAGCCCCAAGACAGAGTCCCCTAAAGCAGAAAACATTGAAAAGTAAATTATACAAAAAAGCAAACACTACTGAAGGCAAAAACGGCCTGAATGATTTTGGAGTCCTTATTACCTAGAGCAGTGAACTATCTTCTAAGGAGTATTAGTTTTTTTAATGCTGCATAATAAGTTGCTCTAAAATTATTGGCTTAAAACACAGTAATAATCGTCATTTATTATCCCACCATTTCTGTTGGTCAGGAACTCAGATAGCACAGTGGAGGTGGCTTGTCTTGTAGCACATCTGGGTCTCAGTGAAAGACCAGAGGGCTGGATGATGAAATCGTCCAGCAGGACTGAGGATCTGCTTCCAAATTGGCTCACAAGCATGGTTCCTGGCCATGTAGAGAGTTCTGCTGTAAGACTGATAGATTGTGCTCATGACACTGTATCTGACCTACCCCAGAGCCATCCAAGAAAGAAAATCAAGGGTAAGCTATCTTTTCTATGACCTACCCTCATTTCCTCTACTTTCTACTCATTAGAATCACTCATTCCAGTTACATTCAGCAGAGGAGAATTGGGCTCCCTTTCTGAAGCTAGGAGTCAAAGAAATCGAGGATCTGTTTTAAAATCATTACAGGAAAACTGAGCAAATAGTTAAGTCTACCAGTGAACTAAACTCAGACGGTAGGCTCGGAAAGAAAAAGACGCCAGGTTTCAGTTCCATAAAAGCCATTAGCTATGCAATTTATTTAACCCATTACTGCTTGCCAATACATTGATATTTTAAATCTTCTAAACTAACTGTCACTAAAATTAATTTGAAAGTTTACTTATTTATTTTTTGTGGTGCTAGGGCTTCAACAGAGGGCCCCATGCTTGCTGTATGAGCCACTGAGCCATACCCCAGGCTCCTGAAGGTCGAATGAAAGGTTTAGAGTCAATGAAAGTGGAATTTTACTTGTACTCATTCATTCATTCATTCATTCATTCATTCATTGCAGTGTTGAGGTTTGAACACAGGGCCTCGTGCATGCTGTGCTAGCGCTCTATCACTGGCCCACACCCTCAGCACCAAAAGTAGAATTTTAAAAGGATGAATTTGTCAAGAATGAATTGGACTGGGGAGAGACTGGAGGGGAAATAGCCTGTTTCAAGGCTCTTATAATAGTTCAGAGATTCTTAGGTAAAAATTAACATGACTAAGAGTGGTGATAATGCCTGTAATCTCAGCAATTCCTGAGGTTGAGGCAGGAGGATCACCAGTTGGAAGCCAGTCTGGACAATTCAGAGAGACCCTGCCTCAAAATAAAAATTAGAAAGGGTCAAGGATGTGAGTCAGTGGTACAGCACCACTGGGTTTGACTGCCAGTACCAAAAAAGGAAAGGAAGGAAGGGAGGGAGGGAGGAAGGGAGAGTAAAATGACAGTGATTATTAAAAACTACAAGTTTTAAAATTTGAATTTCCTTCCTTCCTTCCTTTCCTTTCTTCCTTCCTTCTTTCTTTTTCTTTAATTTAGTATTCAACCCTTGACTTTTAATACAAGACTGGCCTAGCTTGCAGTGTAGATCCACTTCAGGGGAACCCAGGCAGAACTATGTATGGCTTGGAATGCCAGTCGTTTCCCAGTGAGAGAGCCAGGAAGAAACTGACAGGCAAGCTGATCCCTGCATCTTATCCAAGGCTATCCTGGTAAACACATCCTCCATTTCCCCAGCACCAATGGACCAGTCTGGGGCTGTTTCTTAGTACTCACTGTTCCTGTCCTCTGGGAAGTTCTTCAAAAAATTCAGTCATAGGTGGGTTGGGGTTGTGGCTCAGAGGTAGAGTGCTTGCCTAGCATGTGTGAGGTACTGGGTTCGATCCTCAGCACCATATATAAATAATAAATGAATAAAAGAAAGATCCATCAACAACTAAAAAAAAATTTGAAATAAATAAAGTTATTTTAAAAATTCAGTCATAGTTATTTCTTTAGTTTTTATTTTCTGATAAAGTATATTTTATGCAGAAAGTGTCAAAATGGCAGGAAGGTACAAAAAGGAAACTATCGATGACTTAATTCCATCCATCATACTAATAAGAACATCTGTGAATGTCCTCATTGTCTCCTCAAGTCATCCACATGGACATGTAATACTTTCATCAGAATTGGGACCCAGCTCTGTACATTGTTGTAATGTTTCTTGTTTTTCTTCCTTCTTTCTTTCTTTCTTTTTTAATCTTTCTTTTATTTTTATGTGGTGCTGAGGATTGAACCTAGTGCCTCATGCATGCTAGGCAAGCACACTACCACTGCACCATAACTCCAGCCCTCTTCCTTCTTTCTTTTAAGCCTCTTTTTTTTCTTTTTGGTGTTACTAGGGATTGAACCCAAGACTTTGAACATGCTAGACTATCACTGAGCTATGTTTCTAGCCCCAAGCCTATTTCCTTTTTTCTTCAATATACTTCTTAAATGGGTATGGTGGCACAACACTTAGTGCCATCAGAGGTGGAGGAAGGAGGATCACAAGCTCAAGGCCAGCCTGGGCAACTTAATGAGACCCTCCCTGTCTCAAAACAAAATAAAAAGGGCAGTAGACATAGCACAATAATAGAGTGTCCCTGAGTTCAATCCCTAGTACCAAAAAAAAAGGAGTTTCTTGAATAATAAGATGAATAGTAGCTGGGCGTGGTGGCGCAAGCCTGTAATCCCAGCACTTAGGGAGGCTGAGATAGGAGGATCCGGAGTTCAAAGCCAGCTCAGCGAGGGCGAGGCACTAAGCAACTCAGTGAGACTCTGTCTCTAAATAAAACACAAAATAGGGCTGGGGATGTGGCTCAGTGGTCGAGTGCCCCTGAGTTCAATCTCCAGTACCAAAAAAAAAAAGAGTAGTATTTACTTCCATGTAGAATGTCAGATGCTGCACAAGGAACATTATATCTATTACTATCTGTGTTTCATTGACAAAGTAACCATGTCTTGGAGATGTTCAATTTTCACCTAAGGTTCCATGGGTCCCACATGGCCAAACTGGGATTTGGATTCAAGCAGCCTGCCAATTGGGCTCCTGCTCTCAGCCAACTGTTTTCCAGCCGCCTTCACTGAACATTCTGCCAGCAGCATTTGGGCTTTACCTCCTGCAGAGATGCTAGGTCTACTGTCCTAACTCTCCAGCTGCTCTGCTCTGTTCACCACCAACCATCACTGCCTGCTACAAGGGTACGTGTCTGAAATGCAGGTGCTAGAGAGGAAGGGGCTACATTCTGTTGAAAGTCAAACAATTAAGACTCCACATGTCAGAGCTGAGAGACCTAATTGGAAAGTGAATACCCTAGTTTAATATGGACATCAAAAAGTCTCCCACTACTAAAGCTCAAAGCATTTCATGCAAGTCTCCAAGTAAGACACAAACCCATGGAGGCCAAAGAAATTTGTCCCAAATCCTGCAGCAACTCAGCCGTATGCCCTCCCTTCCCTAGCCAGCCCACTAGGTACTGTGATCCTTGTATTATAGCCTGGCAAACAGGACTCAGATAAGACCAATTCCATTCTCAGAGAGATGGTAATTTCTGTATTTGGGTCATTATTCAGAAGTGGAAAACATTTTCCACGTTAGAAGTTGCCAGACTTTTTTGGTAAGTGGTCAGATATCAAATATTTTGGCTTCAAGGGCTACACAGTTCTTTTCTTGTTCCTCTTCTTTTAAATTAATTTACTTAGTTTTGTAGTGCTAGGGACTGAATCCAGGGTCTTGCACATGCTAGGCAAATGCCCTACCACTGAGCTATACCTCCAACCCCCCAAGAATTTTTTTTTCATATAGTTCTTGACATAGCCACTCAACTTTACTGTTGTAGCACAAAAGAAGCCACAGGTAATGTACAATTGGTGTGGCTATGCTCAGTTGGATTTTATTTACAAAACTGGGAAGCTGGACTAGGATTGTAGCTCAGTGATAGAGCACTTGCCTTGCACATATGAGGCACTGGGTTCAATCTTCAGCACCACATAAAAATGAATAAATAAAATAAAGGTGTTGTATCCAACTACAACTAAAAAAATAAATTAAAAAACAAAACAACAACAAAAAAACTGGGAAGCCATTAGGTTTTGGCCTTTGGGTTACATTTGGCAATCTCTGCTATCAGGGTATAAAGTCTTCCCTAAAAATACTAATTTAGATATGAACTAAATAACTTAAGTTTTAAGATATGGGCTCTTTTCTCAGGGACTGACCCATTTTTCTTCTGTGGAATAGGAACACAATCTTAAAACTATTAATCTAGGGGCTGGGATTGTAGCTCAGTGGTAGAGTGCTTGCCTCGCATGTGTGAGGCCCTGGGTTCGATCCTCAGCACCACATACAAGGCAATAATGACATTGTGTCCATCTACAATTAAAAAAAACAAAAAACAAAAAAAACTATTAATCTAAAAACTTGGTAAAGTACAGAGAAATGGATGGAGTTGTTTTACCTTCGCTAGTAAGTATTACTAACAGAAGAAAGGAAAAATATTTTATAGATCCATAGCAACCAGAAAAGAGGATAAATCAGGCTGAGAGAAAGAAACGTCAGGAAAATCAAAAAGAGTAAGACAACAACAAATGATGTTAATATAACTAGGCAGCTCCATTTGGCTTTGGTTAGCTGACTAGGGTAGTGAGCTGCTTATACAAACCAGGAAATGAAAGAACCCTACAACTCCATTCCTTAATAATAGAGCATCTCCTTTCAGAAAACTTTCCTGGAGCCGGGTGCGGTGGCACATGCCTGTAATCCCAGTGGCTTGGGAGGCTGAGACAGGATGATTGCGAGTTCAAAGCCAGCCTCAGCAATGGAGAGGCACTAAGCAATTCAATGAGACCCTTATTTTATTTATAATGTTCTATAAATAAAATACAAAATAGGGCTGGGGATGTGGCTCAGTGGTTGAGAGCCCCGGAGTTCAATCCCCGGTACTAAAAAAAAGAAAAAAAGAAAAAAGAAAAGAAAATTTTCCTGGAGACAGATATTACTGGATACACCTGGGGCATCCAAGAGAAGAAAGCCAGGTAGGCTGTAGATGAAAAGCTCAACGTAGCCCAGCAATGTCTTATCTGGGCCAAGCTCCAAGCTTCTCATGCAGTCTTCCTAATGTCCTTTGCTCACCTACAGGGAGGCAGGAGCACATAGAGCTGATCTATATCCTGCATGTAGGAAGAGAACCCTGTGTTGGTGGGCATGTGGTGAGGCTGCTAACACCTGAGAGAGAAAAGGGTGCCCTTCTTAGGCTGAGGACAGGGTTTTCCTGTATTCCATGTTCCAAGCATCAGAATGGCAGAGCTGAGAAGAATCCAAAGGCTGTGCAGCTTCAGCACCTTCTGGGAAAGAACCATTCTCAAAATACAGGCAGAAAAATCAAATACCTCAAATCCGAGTATGTCTTAATTAAAAAAAGAAAACAGTTTTCACTCTCCAAATTACTCTTTCCTTCTCTCCTTAAAAGGCTTCCATAGAGCCGGGCGCGGTGGCTCAAGCCTGTAATCCCAGCACTTAGGGAGGCTGAGACAGGAGAATCGCGAGTTCAAAGCCAGCCTCAGCAACAGCAAGGGGCTAAGCAACTCAGTGAGACCCTGTCTCTACATAAAACACAAAATAGGGCTGGGGATGTGGCTCAGTGGTCGAGTGCCCCTGAGTTCAATCCCTAGTACCAAAAAAAAAAAAAAAAAAAAAAAAAGGCTTCCATAGCTTTCCATTGCCATTAGAATCGAATCCAGACTTTCATCCCGACTTGCCTCAAGGCCCTGCACTTTCCATCCCTGCAGTGCCTCTAGCTGTGCTACCACTTGGACCTTTTCTCCCTCAGCCTTTTATAGTGGCAGAAGACACCTTTCAGTTCCTCTGTCCTCAGGCTCTTCCCTCCCCAGGGGCCCACACATGCTGATTCCTCTGCCAAAAAAGTCTTTCTTTTCATTCTTGACCTGCGGTTCTGTCTTTTGTTGATCCCACATCAACTGTTTAGCATATATTAACCTATTTCTCTCAGGCCAAGTAACCTAAGAAAGGGGATCAGTTATCTAGGACTCAGGAATTTGTTGCTACAAAAATATTTACATATATGACTTTATTATTTGTTGAAAACAATTATAACATTCACTGAATGACCATGACAGTATTACTATAACAATATATTCATTCATTTAACTTGCCCTCACTTAAAAAAATCTTTTGGCTGGATGCCTGAAATCTTGGCATCTTGAGGGGTTGATGCAGGAAGATCATAAATTCAAGGTCAGCCTCAGCAACTTAGCAAGACACTGTCTCAAATTTAAAAATAAAAAAGGACTGGGCGGAGCTGGGGTTGTGGCTTAGTGTTAGAGTGCTTGCCTAGCATGTGTGAGGCACTGGGTTCGATTCTCAGCACCGCATACAAATAAATAAAATAAAAAGTCCATCAACAACTAAAAAATATTTAAAAAAAAAAAAAAGGACTGGGGATGTAACTCAGTGGTATAGTGGTGTATGTGTGTATATATGTATATATATAATATAATTACAATATCTCTATATATTTTACATATATGTATGCATATTCTCTCTCTCTCTATATATATATACACACACACACATACATATATATATATAAAATACAAGGATGCTGACTATGTAACTGTAGTAGGAAAAAAT
>PVHX01002507.1:81686-166723 GCA_004024805.1 Geosciurus inauris
AAAAAAAAAAAAAAAAAAAAAAATGGTATGGTGCATGCTTGTAATCCTAACTATCTGAGAGGCTGAAGCAGGAGGATTACAAACTTGAGTCTAGTCTAGGCAACTCAGCAAGACCATGTTGGAAATAAAATAAAATGGGCTGGATATGTAGCTCAGTGGTAGAATGCTTGCCTAGCCTGTGCAAGGTCTTGATTCAATGCTCAATACCACATATACACAAAAAAGCTAAAAGATGAAAAGATGGATTTTGGAACTATTATAGATGTTTTTTGTCTTACTATATCTTCCAAATGTTCCTGAACATAATTATTTTAAGCATTAGCAGTATGTCACTGAGTAAGGCATCATGGAACACACAGGCCATGTGATCCAGTAGCATTTATGTGAATAATTCCCAAATCTCTCATTGTGCAGCCTGAGAGATGCAGTCAACCAGATGTCAGCTGAGACACTGGCAACACACCATCATGGTAAAATGGGTGCCACTAAGAGTACACTACCTGGATTCAAATTCTGCCTTTGTGCCAGGGATTGAACCCAGGGGCGCTTCACCACTGAGTTACATCCTCATCCCCTTTTATTTTGAGACAGGGTTTCACTAAGTTGCTTACAGACACACTAAATTGTTGGCTTTGAAAATTTGCGATCTTCCTGCTTCAGCCTCCCAAGCTGCTGGGATTACTGGCGTGCGCTATCATGCCCAGCTAGATGTGTGATCTTAAATGTGCTACTTAACTTTCAGCAACTGTAAAACTGTAAAACTGTGTAACTTTAGGCACTGTTAGGTGTAACAGTGCCTAAATCATAGAACTTGTCTGCATGTTAATGAAGCACTGATGGTCGTGCTTGGCTGTGCAGTCATACAGGATACTCTAGTAAACATTAGCTCTTATCCTCATCACCATTTAGGTCCTTAGCCATGATCTCCCACCTTAAAATCAATTGCCATTTACTTTTCTTTATCATTTTCCTATTATCTAAATAATTTACTATTATAATACCCTGCCATGTTCCAAAAAGAATTTAAAGTAAATTCATCTATTTTTTTGTTTTGTTTTGTTTTGTTTGGTAGTGGAGATTGAACTCAGGGGCACTTGACCACTGAGCCATATCCCCAGCCCTATTTTGTGTTTTATGTAGAGACAGGGGCTCACTGAGTTGCTTAGCGCCTCGCCCTTGCTGAGGCTGGCTTTGAACTTGCGATTCTCCTGTCTCAGCCTCCCAAAGTGCTGGGATTGTTATAGGCATGAGCCACCATGCCAGGCTAGATTCATCTATTTTTTTAAGTGTTACAACTGAAAATCTGAAAAAAGGAAGTCAAGTATTGTACTTGACTTGTACAGGACTGTAGTCAGCCTGCCCTGAAGGGGCCTAACATGATCTTCAGGTACAACCTAAAGTGATCACATTAGAATGCTCTAAGAGGTCATTGATGCAGAAGGAACTGCAGAGTGTACTTTAGTCAACACATACTCAAGAAACAGTCACAACATTTTTTAAAAATTTTTTTTAGTTGTTGATGGATCTTTATTTTATTCATTTATTATTCATATGTGGTACTGAGGATTGAACCCAGTGCCTCAAGCATGCTAGGCAAGCGCTCTACAACTGAGCTACAGCCCAGGCCTTTTTTTTTTTTTTTCTAATATTCTTTTAGTTGTTGATAGATCTTTATTTTTGTTTGTTCAGTTTTTGGTTTTGGCAGTACTAGGGATTGAACCCAGGGCTTTGCACATGCAAGGCAAGTGCTCTACCACTGAGCTACAACCACAGCCACAGCCACAATTTTACTATGAAAATTTCCAATCCTGTAGAAACGTTAGGACAGTACAATAAATACCCAAATATCCTCTACCTAGTCTCACCAGCTGTTAACATTTGCCACATTTGCTTTCGCTTCTCTTTTTACACACACTTTATTTATTTACTTTGATGAATCATTTGACAATTAAGTTGCACACATCATGTCATTTTATCCATAAATCAGCCTTTAACTCCCAAGAAGAACATTATCCTATGTTCCCATAATACCATAATCACATCTAAGTAACTTCACAGAAGTATAAAACTATTTTCTAATATATTACTAGGTAATAGCATTAATATACTATATAATACTGTTACTTAATATACAGTCTACATTCATATTTTTCCAATTGTCCAAATGATTTTCTTTTTTCTAATTCAAGATCCAATCAAAGATCACACAGTGCATTTAAACTGTCACATTTACTTTAATCTAGGACAATCCACTCCCCTTGTATTGAAGGCTACTTATCAAACCAAAGAAACAAAATCTGAGGTCATAGCCAGGCGAGGTGGCACACGCCTGTAATCCCAGTGGCTCTGGAGGCTGAGGCAGGAGGATCTCAAATTCAAAGCCAGCAACTTATTGAGGCACCAAGCAACTCAGCAAGACCCAGTCTCTAAATAACATATAAAGAAGGGCTGGGGGTGCTGGGATTGTGTCTCAGCGGTAGAGCGCTTGCCTCGCATGCATGAAGCACTGGGTTCTATCCTCAGCACCACATAAAAATAAATAAATAAAATAAAGATATTGGGCTGGGGTTGTAGCTCAGTGGTAGAGCGCTTGCCTTGCATGCGTGAGGCCCTGGGTTTGATCCTCAGCACCATATACAAAGCAATAAAATAAAGACATTGTGCCCATTTACAACTAAAAAAAATTAAAAAAATAAAAAAATAAAAAAATAAAGATATTGTGTTCATCTACAACTAAAAATATATATTAAAAAAAGGGCTGGGGATGTAGCTCAATGGTTAAGTGCCCCTGTGTTCAATCTCCTATATCAAATAAAAAAGAAAAAACCTGAGGTCATGTGGGAAGTGCTCTTGAGTAATTCATCACCCACACAGAAACATCAGATGATATGAAGCCTCCAGGACATTTCATTCCAATCTTTCATCCCAGCAGAGGATAGAGGCAGTCTGAGCCAAGTAAGACTAAGACCCCCAGCACAAAGCACCCACTTCAGGGTGCATATCAGCAGTTACCAGCATTTCCACAAGCAAAGAACAATCCTCTGGAGGGCCTGTGAAATATCTGAATTACAAAATATTTGACTGTCTAGGCCTTGCCTGATTCTAGCTTCCCCTTCACGCTGTGAGGGAAAAAGCTCCTGGCGGTTTTCTTTCTCCCTCTGTCCCATTTCCTATTAACTGAGCCTGACCCAAGATTAGCATGTGTCCTTGTGGTCCCAGAAACAGAGACAGCCAGACCACTGGGAGCAGGGAACAGGAACCAGGCTAATTATGTCAGACCGGAACAAGGGCAGGGTGTCAAGGACAGTGGCTTAGAAACACAACCCTCTCTGCTATGGTCCAGGTAGCTTTCTACCCAGGAAAGGACTCTACAGACATCAAAATATACCTGCAAGTTCCAAAAGCTGACCAGGCTCATGGCAACAGGACTAGCACACCAGCCAGCCCCTGGACTCTTACCTGACTGGAACACGTATCGGGCCAGGCCCTGCATTAGCTCTGCTGGCCATGTTGGTGGGGCAGACTCCCCAGTTTCTCTCTTTAGGCGAAATGTCAACTCAAAGCCAAAACCACTAGGTCCATCTGTTCCGGTAAACCTGAAAAGAATAAAAACAAATGTTTTAAATTCAACTACCTTAGGAAAAACACTGAAAGCCTAACCAAAGCTCCTTGTTTTGTGTGGTGGCCTCAGCATACAAACCTTTTATTCAGGGGAATTTTCCAGGGTATGAGCCCTGCAAGCAAGAAGGACCTCGGGACCTCAAAAGCTTTTAAGGAACCAGAATTCTTGCTTCACCCTCTTGCCAGCTGTGAACACATGTATAAGACCTGAGACTAGCCAAACTTCCCTGCTGGCACTCTGAATTATGAGTTCCAGATTTTGTAGCTCTAGAACATTCCTTTTTGTATGACTGAGGCACTGTTACTGAAAATCTTCCTCATCCACGCTCCTTACTCCTTCAAGCAGCTAATGAGCACCCACTTATTTTGCTAAGGATACATGTCCTGTGATTCACCAGAAAGACTGTGTGCTCTGTGAAAACAAGACCCTTGGTTCACTCTTCCCCACAAGGGTACAATCCTTGGCTGCACTGGCTGGCCTCCAAAGTCAGCATTGCAGATTGGTCCCCAGGCAGATTCCAAACACTAGGTGGGCCTCTTCTTCCTGAAACCTAGCACCCCACATGCCTGCATCAGTCAACACTGCTCCTCTGGAAACCACAAGCACTCTTGAACTATTGGAACCTGAAGCATTACAGTTTGCCTCCCTTCCCATCTCTAAGTGACTGTGAATGATGAGGAACATTCATTCTGTGGCCATGACTCCTTCCAGTGGCAATAAGACAAAGTCAGAATGCTGGCCTCACTGTATGCTAGGAAATGCTCAGGAGTCCTGAGTCTCAGGGAAGTCCATGAAATAGACTGCTGCCAGAGACAGCAATGAGGTGGGTCAGAGAGTAGAGCCTGGTTAGTTCAGTGCCATACCTCTTCAGGTGAGGGAGGCATCCAGGCAGGAGTTCTTGTGAGCTCCACGAGGCTTGGCAGCACAGTAAGGGTTAAAGGTCAAAATATGTTCATGATATAATTTTCAGTAATTATATCTTGTACAAACATGAGTCACAATGACTACACACATGTAAACTCCCCAGCATACAAATACAAACCATAAACTAAGATGACAGCCAATATCTTGCTAGCCAAGCTTCTGGAACAGGTGATCAAAGGGGAGTATTCTCAAGGGCTGATAATACAGTCAATGCCCAACCCTGGAATTCCTTGTAGCATCTTTTCTTCATCAACAACCCCAAGAGGCCAGGGAGAAAGGCTGGATAGAAACAGAGTACAATGTCTGAAGATGATATCAGTTCTAGCCTTGGCTTTGGGTGCCTAGGGGAACTTGGCTCTCCTGCAAAATGGGGAAAAAAATCACCTCTGAGAAGCTAAATTCAGTTTCTTTTGGATTGAAAAGGAATCCTTAGAAATCATCATGGTCAAGCCCAACTGTACTTTTTTAAAAAATTTTTAGTTGTTGATTGACCTTTATTTATTCATTTATTTTTATGCGGTGCTGAGGATAGAACCCAGTGCCTTCCACATGCGAGGCAAGCTCTTTACCACTGAGCCACAATCCCAGCCCCCAACTGTGTTTTTTTTTAAATTTTTTATTGTTAGTTGTAGAGGGACACAATACCTTTGTTTTTATTTTTATGTGGTGCTGAGTTTCGAACCCAGTGCCTTAAGCATGATAGGTAAGCGCTCTACCACTGAGCCACAACCCCAGATCAAGCCCAACTGTATTTTAAGGAAGTGTCCATGGTCTGCATTTTCTCTAATTATTTAGCAATGTGGGAAGCAGATTCCATTTGGAGGGTACACATGTAGAATTTTGGAGATTGGCTAAAAGAAGATGCTTAAAAGTGACACTACTTAAGCTATTTTATTTCCTTGTTGAATCACTCTGTTTGAGTCAATTCAATGCAGAGGAGCTGAGGGAATAGCTAGGTAAAGAGAGTGCAAAAGCTGCATCCCTGGGACTACAGGTTGGAAGAGGTGAAAACCTGAGGGTAATGCAAGATTGACTCTGAAATTATGCAAAAGGAGATGGGGTCACTAGGGCAAAGCAAAGATTTTAAGCAGTCACCAATTAGAGGCAGCTTTGTAAAATGTATTAGATTATGATTCCAGGGCTTTCATCTTGGGCCAAGGAAAATACATGATTTCTAACCACAAAAACTTGAGAAACAGACTAAAAGGAACATATTCATCTTGGGCTGCAAAATGGAGAGAATCCTGAGATGGAGATCCATGTCCACACAGGACCATTTCACTAAGAAAGGCTGCATGCACACACACATATGGATGTGCATCTGTGCACACACACGTGTACACCATCTGTCTACATACAGGGTGCTTTCTGGGCCAGCTCTGTGGTAGGCAGGCCAGCCCTCACTTGGCTATAGAGGAGGGCCAGGCCTGGCCAGATGGTCTCCACCTGCATTTGATTACCACCCACTAGGCTGGCTGGACACAGCCTCTATACTCTGAAACATGAATTTCAGAATAAACTCATAACCCGGGCCTGTCAGAAAGTCTCTTTTTCAAAGTAGGCTGCCTAGGCAATAGCCAAGTGACAAGGTCATTCAGTCTTTAAAGTCTCCTGGAGGGGCCCAGCTTGGTCTGCACTTCTTCACGTAAGGGTTTCTCCTGTCAAAGTGGTTTTGTCTGACCAGTGAACGAGTCCCCTCCAAAGGAGCAGCTGTCTCTCAGTCTTCTGAGAGAGGAAGGCATAAGAGGAAATTGGCATGTGCTGAAGAAGGTGGGATTGGGTCACCCCAAAGAATTTTTCTAACATAGAAGGCTGCTAAAATACTGGCTGGTAATAAATAGGGGCCAATAAAAATTTCTTCCTATAAGAATTTTTAAAGGGGGGTTGGGGTTGCAGCTCAGTGGTACAGCACTTGCCTCGCATGCATGAGGCACTGGGTTCGATCCTCAGCACCACATAAAAATAAATACATAAAATAAAGATATTTGTATCCATCTATAACTAAAAAAACAAAATTAAAAAAAAATTTTTAAAGGAATGAGTTAAAGACTCTCCCCAGTCTGGTACGGTGGGGTTGTAGTTTTTTGACCATATATCTTCAGGCTAAAGACAAAAAGAGCTGTAAACAAATACTGAACTATAAATAGTTGATTTACTTTTGCATTAGTGTGGGTAATTCTGAAACTACATTATGTGTAAATGTATATAATGAAAGTTGGGTTTCTCTATCAGAGAAATTAAAAATTGATAAACAGCCAGTCGCAGTGGCCCATGCCTATAATCTCAGTGACTTTGGAGGCCAATGCAGGAGGATGGCAAGTTTGAGGCCAGCCTCAGCAACTTAGCAAAACCCTGTCTTACAAATTTTTCTTTTAAATTAGTAAATATATGTCAGTCAGAAATATGTTAACAGCCACAACAACAAAAATGCAGGCTAGAATTAACTCCATAGGTAGAGTTTTGAAACTGAAGGAATCAGTACGAATTCATGGTATTTAATAGAGAGATGCAAGCCGGGCGCGGTGGCTCAAGCCTGTAATCCCAGCACTTAGGGAGGCTGAGACAGGAGAATCGCAAGTTCAAAGCCAGCCTCAGCAATGGCGAGGCGCTAAGCAACTCAGTGAGACCCTGTCTCTACATAAAACACAAAATAGGGCTGGGGATGGGGCTCAGTGGTCGAGTCCTGAGTTCAATCCCCAGTACCACAAAAAAAAAAAAAAAAAATAGAGAGATGCAGAAACAGAAGAGAGTATGCTTGTGTATGTGAGTGCAAGAGAAAGGTGTATGTCAACTCTGTACCTTTTGCTCAATTTTGCTGAACACCTAAAACTGTTCTAAAAGTAGTCTTTAAAAAAAGCCACAAAAGGAGCTGGAGTTGTATCTCAGTGGTAGAGTGCTTGCCTAGCATGTGTAAGGCACTGGGTTCTATCCTCAGCACCACATAAAAATAAATAAAGGCATTGTGTCCACATGTAACTTAAAAAAAAAAAAAGCCACGAAAGATGACATCTGCCTGTAATCCCATAAATGGAACACAGTAGGTATAATTTAAGTGCCAGCTATTATTAGCTATTATTTATAGTAGTTGCTCCCAGTTCTGAAAATTCACTCTAAGAGAATACTCTTGTATTTGGAAAAAGCCTTTGGCATAAACATATTCAGTAGCATTTATAACAGTAAAAAATTTAGAAATACTCTAAGTGTCCTACAAGTAGGGGAATTACATAAATTCGGGTACATTGTGTGGTAGGGCATTACACAGTCATTAAAAACCAAGCCTAGCAGGAAAGTAGGGACTGATCTGTGAGCTTTGAGAGGCAAAGAGCTCTCTCTGCTTCTACCTGGTGAAGAACAGTAAATTTACATCTGAACCATACTGTACAGTCTCTGTTGTAAATAATTCCTTTTCAAATGGTCATAAAATTAAAACCTTTGCACATTGCTAGTAGAAATGTAAAAAGATGCAGCTGCTGTGGAAAACAGTGAGGTGGGTTCTTCACAAAATTAAACACAAAATCACCATGTGATCCAGCAATTGCACTTCTAGATTTCTGGCTGTACACCCAAAAGACTGAAAGCAGGGCTTTGTATACCTGTTTCACAGCAGCATTATTTACAAGAGCAAAAAGGTAAAAGCAACCTAGCTAAGAACCTATTATTGAACAAGTAGATTAGGAAAAATATGTAGATACATAAATAAAGTATTATTCAGCCTTAAAAAGTAAGGATATTCTGAAACAAACAACACGGATGAACCCTATGTTAAGCTGAGTACGGTGGTGCATGCCTGTAATCCCAGCACTTTGGGAGGCTGAGACAGGAGAATCACGAGTTCAAAGACAGCAACAGCAAGGTGCTAGGCAACTCAGTGAGACCCTCTTTCTACATAAAACACAAAATAGGGCTGGGGATGTGGCTCAGTGATTTTTTTTCTCTCTTTTAAAAAAAAATTTATATTTTAAATTTATTTATTTATTCTACTTAGGTATACATGATAGCAGAGTGCATTTTGATTCATTGTACACAGATGGAGCACAACTTTTCATTTCTCTGGTTGTATGTGATGTAGAATCACATCATATATGTGGTCATACATGAAGCTAGGGCTATGATGTCCATCTTATTCCACCATCTTTACTGTCCCCATGTGGCTCAGTGATTGAGTACCCCTGAGTTCAATCCCTAACACCAAAAAAACCCCAAAACAAAACACTATGCTAAGTCAAATAAGCCAGATACAAAGGACAAATACTGTATGATTCGCTTATACAAGGTACGTAGAGTAGTCACATACATAGAGACAGAAAATAAAACAGTGGTTTCCCAGGACTGAGGGAAGTGGGCAATGAGAAGTTATTGCTTAATGGGTACAAAGTTTCAGTTTGGGAAGATATAAAGTTCCAAAAATGGATGGTAATGAGGTCTGCACACCAACATGAATACATTTAATTCCACTCAACTATATACCTAAAAATGGTGATAAGGGTAAATTTCGTATCATGCAAATTTTAGTAAAAGCAAATGGTCATGAAAAAAATGTGACACAAAAGTTAACAAAGTATGATTCAAAATATTTGTGTAGCTGGATGCAGTTGTGCATGCCTATAGCCCCAGCTACTGGGGAAGCTGAGGTAGGATCACTTGAGCCCAGAAGTCTGAGGTCAGACTGGGCAACATATCAATTAAGCAAGCAGTTAAATGAAATGAAAGAAAAAATAAAAATAGCGGAGAGACATAAGGAGGACTAGAGTCCTGCCCAAGGCTAAGGGCTAAGTAGCGGGGGCAAAAAGAGTGAGGCTGCCAGCAGTTAACAGGATAGCTAGGCAGTAAGGTGGATGGACAGATAGTCTCAGTCTTGGCTTTCTTGGGCCCTTTGGAAACCATAGGGTGGACTTAGGGTAGAAATTACATAAAACTATACCTCTCCAGGATCCCAATAATAGACTAGAGAAGATCCAGTAAAATGGCCACAAATATAGGCTGTGGAGGTTAAGTGAGGTGATGCCAACCCCACCTCTATCTGGCTGACCCTGGGGCAGCTTAACTTACATGTGCCCCATATGCTTCATCTATACAAATGGAGTGAAGACACTCACCCCACAGGGCAGTGGGAGACTTCCTGAGATGGCACAGAGTCTGGTACCAGTGAGCATTCTCACGCATGCATGGCTACTCACCTCTCCTCTTACTGATTACTAGAACTAGTTCCTGCTCATCACCTCCCCTGAGAACTTCTACAGATTCCTGAAGCTTCCTACCTCCCAGGTTCTGAGGCTTAATGGACCCAGTCTTTCCGGCCTGAATCTGCCAACTTCACACAATTTCCTGGTCTCGGATCCCTCCCAAAGCCCTCAAACCAAATCTGAAACTCTTCTTGACTGCTACCACACTTTGAATGACAGCTGTTACAGTGGAATTCAACAAATAATTCTAAATAAACATATGTAGAGATGATGCTTTCACTTTGAACAATTCATAATTACTAATACTTCATCAACCATTTGGAAATGATGTTTGGTGACAACACAAGTACCATACTGGGTAGTAAAACTTTGTAAAGTTATTTTGAAATGTTTACATAGTAATATTTTGAGAGAGCTACAAAAATTTTTAGCTTCCCATTATATTAAATCATTGTATAATCTTAAAAAGAGGAAAGAAAGAACACATTGTTTTAAGGCTAGGAATACAGTTTAATGGTAGAGTGCTTGGGCAGCACACACAGGGCCCTGGGTTCAATTACCAGTATTTCAAAAAAAGAAAGCAAAAGAGCAACACATCAATGGAGACTATACTCACACTGCAAGCTGGGAGTGTGATAGGCTGCAATGCAGGCAACCACGTTTGAGTTTCAACTCTGAATTTCGTGGTTTTTTTTTCTGCTAAACCCTGTCCAAACAGATTTATGGAATACATTTGCCTTACTCAAGTAGCCCTTTCCTGAGACCCCGTGCTGGGAGCCAAGGACCACATTCCCACAACATTCCTCAAATTTAAAAACAGTAGCTCCCAGCACTGATTCAGCTGAGAATCCAGCCCAACTCCAAACTCTCCTGGCTCCCAATACTTGGGCTGCTTAACTCTGTCCTGGGCTTTCAGTGAGCAAAGAATTTCCCAGACTGAGGCATCAAATTTAAGAAAAGCCCATGCCAGGAGCAGCAGGCTGTTCCTTAAAGCATGGTAGAAGCTCACAGTCAACTCCAGGTGGAAATCAGTTGTTCCTCCTTCCCTCTATACCCAATCCCCACAGAGAACCAGAGACTCAGTTCCAGGGGTATCCCAAGCCAGTGTGGTATGCTATGGGAACTCCTCCAATTTAGGAAGTGAGGTGCCCTCTGCACACAGGTATGCAACTGGAGGGCTTCTTGCTGATCCAAGAGCCAAAAGCGACCTAACCAGGAGCACCTAATCCACCCACTATCCTCCGGTATTCTGGGAAGCCAGCCACCCCAAAAGATCAAGACAGAGTAATGAAATAAATCTTTTTAGTATCTCAGTTCCCAAGGGCAAGGATTGTACTTTTTGTGTGTGCTGTACATGAGTACACCACGTCTCAGTTGAGCAATGAATGCTAAATGGTAATAATATTACCATTGCCTCCATAGAGATAATCTGGCTGAGACATTAAACAAGCATGATAAGACAGTATTAAAAAGCAATGAGCTTCCCTCTTAGTTACTATCAAAGTCAGAGTCAAATATAATGGCATTTCCTTTGAACCAATTTTGGTGCTGTTTCCTTTTTTGAGAAGCAGAACCACCACTCAACTCTGTTCTCCTTCGCTTATACTAGTACTGAGATCCCACACCACTGGAAAGCTTCCTAAAATTCCATTCCTGTTCCTGCCACATCATCCCTTTGCTTCCCTCACCAGTCAATAAAAACTTCATTGAGGGCCTGGGGTTGTGGCTCAGTGGTAAAGCATTCACCTGGCATGTGTGAGACACTGGGTTTGATCCTCAGCACCACATAAAAATAAATAAATTAAATAAACATATTGTGTCCATCTACAACTAAAAAAATTTTTTTAAATCTTAAAAAAAAAAATTCATTGAATGACCCATTCATCATATTGCCTTCATCCCCCCCCACCCCTTTGTGGTGCTGGGATTGAACCCAGGGTCTTGCGCATGCAAGGCAAGCACTCTATCAACTGAGCTATATCCCCAGCCCCTTTATATTGCCTTCAAATTCTGCAAATTTATCTTGCTCTTACTATCCTGACCTTCTTTCTGTTCCAAAATACCTCAAGGCCCCTCTGGCCTCAGGGTCTAAAGACTAGCTGTTTTCACTGCTAGGGGCTTCATACAGTGGGATGACCAGGGCTCCTAGCATTGTAGAACTCCAAGGAGCACCAACTGCACAAAATATGAACAGTGCCCCGAGAGCTGTATGATGTGACAACCTTGACTGCCACCTTGTCCTTGAGTATTAATTCAAAAACTTCAAAAAAGCTTGATAACTGCAAAATGTGCCCTCTCCACCCTACTTCCACCTACCTGAGTGCCCTCCAGTGCCTCACCGTGCTTCATTTTCAAGCAACACCCATACTATATCAAGTATAAATAATTTTATGTATTTCTTCCATAAGAATGTAAGACAGAGCAGAAACTTTGCCTGCTTTGCTCTCTACAGTACCTCTAGCACTTAACAGAGAACTGAACATTTAGGTAATGTATTCTAAAAACTCACCGAAATAAATCAAATGCTTACCATACACTATAAACTGTGCCAGGTATGGTTTGGGGTATGCCCTCACCTCATCAAGCCAGTTTTGGACATTCTGACCCAAATCATATACCATCTCCCAGAAAAAGGCTCCGACTCCTGTGAAAATGTCCCTAAGGGTTCTGCTCTTCAGAGTTAGGGTCCAAAGAGAAGAAATGCTCCTGGATGAACTAGATGCTCAGACTCAGTTCTGGGCTGGGAGATTCCTTCACCTCTAGTGGTGAGAGCATTTTTTGAAACAGCCAGAGAAATCCCCAAAAGAAACCTATCTCCACCTTATTTATTCATTCAGCAAGTATTTGACACAATAGGGAAATATCAAGGCATAAAACATATGTTACTATACTTAGTGAGCTTACACTCTAGTGGGACAGAGCGGGAAACACAGTAAGTCAGGTAAGTAAGTTAGTTATATTGTGATAATTGAGTGCTTTAAAGAAAAATTAGGCAGGGTCTGGGATTGTGGTTCAGTGGCAGAGCACTTGCCTTGCATGTGTGAGGCCCTGGGTTTGATTCTCAGCACCATATATAAATAAATGAATAAAATAAAGGTCCATCAACTACTAAAAAAATATTTAAAAAAAAAAAAGAAGAATTATTAAGCAGAAGTGGGGGGAGGTACTTCATGGAGAGATGTGGGGTTTCCCTTTTAAAGAAGGAGGCCAGGGAAGGCTTCATGAAAGGTGGTATTTGAGGAAAGATCTGAAGAGGTGAGCTAATGAAGCATGGAGCTATCTGCAGGAAGAGCTTTCCAGGTGTGGAGACAGCAAGTGCAAAGTCTCTAAAGCAGAAGAATGTCTAGCACTTTAGATGAACAGGAAAGGCCACAGTGGAGGGAGCAGAGGGAGGAAGGGGAGAGCTGTAGCAGAGGAGGGAGACTGAAGAAGAGGCCAAAAGACCTTGAAGGCTGTGGCCTGTGGCTTTTACTCAAGTGAAACAGTTAGTCACTATATGGTTCTGAACAGAGAAGTGACCAAAAGGGATGCTGTAGACACTGTCCCTGGGGGAATCGTACAGAACTAGGGATCCACATTAGCAATGCTTCTGCAAAACTCTGACCCCAAAGGATCCCTACACAGCTATCCCCTTCCTTCTGGGCCTTTTCTCTATGCAAAAGCCCTGGTTACAAGAATAAAAAAATGTGAGATTGGCTCTATAAGGGTGGGAATCCAGCATGTCTGCAACCTGATATAATGGAAAAACTAGAGTAGTAAGGAGAAGGGGTTAGGGAAAGCCATGGTGTTGCCTGCTGGTTTTCACTATGCCCACCCTCACAACCCCCAACCAGTCAAGCCTTTCAGAAACATTTAGGAGCAAAATCTGTCACAGGCAGAAAGTACAGCAAGCCAGCTCACTCCTCTAGGACTAGAAGCCTGGACCAGGCCCAATTACCTAGCAGTTAATTCTCCTCACAGCCATGGCATGTGAGCTCCTGACCTCATGCTAAAAGGCGTGAGGACAGAGACAGGGACATTTGTGGTCAGAGGCAGAGCTCCAAGCTGCCCCAGGTATCACATAAAGATAAGTTTTAGAAAAACAGAAGCATCTCTTTGGTTGGCCTTCCTATGGCAAAGGTGATTTTATGACCAGGGACTCTGGGAGCTTGAATAACATGGGAAGGAGTAAAAGGGAAAGGGTCATCATTTTTTACTGATGTGCTACTTAAAGTCCTGGAGCTCAGAGAACCACACTCTCCGGGAAGCTGCTATGAATCCAAGTTCTCACTGGCAAATAGCAACTGGCCTAGCATTAACAATAGGCTGGCTAAGCCAGGCGCAGTGGCGCATGCCTGTAATCCCAGCACTTTGGGAGGCTGAGACAGGAGAATTGTGAATTCAAAGCCAGATTCAGTAACGGTGAGGTGCTAAGCAACTCAGTGAGACCCTTGTCTCTAAATAAAACACAAAGCAGGGCTGGGGATGTGGCTCAGTGGTCGAGTACTCCTGGGTTCAAACTCCAGTACCAAAAAAAAAAAAAAAAACCTGACTAGTGGAATAAACACAAAATAGGGTTGGGGATGTGGCTCAGTGGTGGAGTGCCCCTGAGTTCAATCTCTGGTACCAAAAAAAAAAAAAAAAAATAGGCTGGCTATATTTCTGAACCTCAGGAGTCCTGATTGCAAAGCACCTTCCACTAGGCCTCAAGGCACTGATTTGACAAGAGGAGGTGGGGAGGCACCATGATGATCTAAGGCTCTGAAGCTATATTAGGTCCACCTCCCCACAATGCTTCCAATTCAAGGACTTTCAACCAAAAGACTGAAGGCTCCATGAGGACCAGGACCAGGTTTGTGTTATTCATTACCACATACCTCACATCCAGAACTATGTCCCAACAATTACCCTCTGTGTAATAAATGAATGTCTGCTCTCCAAAGAAGAGGGGCCAGTGATGAATGCTGGATGGAAATCATGTGGCCTGCCTATCCACTACTCAGTAGACCCTGTACCAGGAAAGGACAGCAGGCCACCCTTTCTCCTAGATCCATTGTTCAGTCCAGTCACAAACACACAAAATTATTACACTATTTGATTTCCTATGTGTGACACAAAGTCTCACAAGCCATTTATTTCTGACAATTACCTGAAAAGGATCTCACCTACCTCTGGGCACTTGTGCTTGTAAATATTTTGTGAACCTTGGATACAAGAAGCCTGGGATAGGGGCTGGGGTTGTGGCTCAGTGGTAGAGCGCTTGCCTGGCATGTGTGAGGGACTGGGTTCAATCCTCAGCACCACATATAAATAAGTAAATGTCCTTCAACAACTAATATTAAAAAAAAAAAAAAAAGAAGAAGCCTGGGATACTCACTATTCTGCATTAACACACAGAAGGAAGAAAGAAGTAAGGAGGCTCATGGTGTTCATTTCTCAGTGACACTGATCACCCAATCCTAACCTTTTTAAGGGGAAAACAACAGAAACAACAAACTCTCAGGACTATGACACAGTGATATCACTGTCACATATATGACCACATGTGACAGTGAAATTGTGATTTGCATTCAAAAGATCTAGGTATTAACTGAAAAGCAGGTAATCAGCACAGTTAGTACACATGATCCCCGGAGCATTCTGCAGCGCTGTAAGAAGTCAAGGAGGCAAAAAAAGAATGTAGCTAATGTAACATGGCAATCAGGAGGGGCCATCTTCCCAATCACACATACCATTTACAGAATCTAGAAATTTTAGCTGCAGTTAGGAAGCTGAATTCAAAAAACAGTGTTATCCAGGTAGCAGGGAAATCTTGGAAGATGTTAGGTCACACACAGCAGAAAACCAATGCACACCTGGGACAGCATCAGTCACTATGAAGTATTTATAGAAATCAGCATAAGAACAGACAGAGGAGTATAAACCAACAGTGGCAGGATTATAAATAATTTTTTTCTCCAACATTTTTTTTCTATTTCCAACATTTATGGCAAAATGGTTGTTTTTATAAATGAAAAAGACAAATTTGTAACTAAGAAGTTGGGCAATAATAATGGATATAAAAGGAAAAAGTCAGGCTAGAAAAGTTAAGAGATTTTGTCTTCATGTTGGTTCAACTAAGACAGGGTGTTTGAGGTCTCACTGGGGCCTCAGAGGAGCACAGTACACTCATTCTCACCTAGGCCAAGGTTAAGTCTAATGAAGACTGAGTGAATAAGTCTGTACACCAGTTTTTCTATATAGTCTATACTAGGGACACAATCAATCTCAAACCTTGGGATTACAGTTGCAGTTCCCAGTATCAACCATGTTTTATGGAAGACAATATCAATGGAGAAAATAAGGTACATAAATCATGATCCAGCCCCTACTACAACCGGGATTGAGGAATTGAGAGGTGGGCCCAGCACCTACTACAACCGGAATTGAGGGAATTGAGAGGTTGGCCGAGCACCTACTCAGGAGACCTACTTACTTAGTGGCTTAAGAAGTGACCAAAGGGGGGGCTGGGATTGTAGCTCAGCGGTAGAGCGCTTGCCTCGCATGCGTGAGGCCCTGGGTTCGATCCTCAGCACCACATACAAAGCAATAAAATAAAGACATTGTGTCCATCTACAACTAAAAAAATATTTAAAAAAAAAAAAGAAGTGACCAAAGGGGCTGAGATTGTAGCTCAGTGGTAAAGCACTTGCCTTGCTTGCGTGAGGCACTGGGTTCGATCCTCAGAACCACAAAAAAATAAATAAGTAAAATAAAGATATTATGTCCATCTACAATTAAAAATTTTAAAAAAAAGTGATCAAAGGGGTGAGGGGAAGGGGATGGGAAGGACAGTGGAATGAGACAGACATTATTACCCTATATACATGTATGATTACACTACTTGTGTGACTCTACACTGTATTCAGCCAGAGGAAGAAGTTGTGCTCCATTTGTGTACAATGTGTCAAAATGCATTCTACTGTCATGTACAACTAATTAGAAAAATTAAAAATGAAAAAAAAATGTAACCATACTATTCAAAATAGAATTCTAGTTGGGTTAAAGAGATAAAGGAGAAAATAAAACTATAGAGATGGGAAAAGAAAAAAAAGTGACCAAAAGGACAATGCCAGAAAAAAGCCTGTCTGAACTCTACTGTCTAAACCCATGATGTGAGAAAAAGGCATGCTTGGACAGAAGTTGAGTGGGGAATGGCAGAAAGGTAGGAACAAAAACAAAGATCTCACAAAAGATACATAGCTGGGTGCAGTAGCATATGCCTGTTATCCCAGCAACTCAGGAGGTTAAGGAAGAGGACTACAAATTCAAGGCCAACCTGGGCAACTTAGTAAGACTCTATCTCAAAATTTAGATGAGTTCAGCTACCAGTATAACACACACACACACACACACACACACACACACACACGACAGAAGAGCATGTAAAAAGATACTCAATAGCACACGTCATTAGACAAGTGCAAATCAGGTGGGCATGGTGGCACACACTTGTAATCCCACAGGCTCCAGAGGCTGAGGCAGGAGGATCACAAATTCAAAGCCAGCCTCATCAACTTAGCAAGGCCCTAAGCAACTCAGAAAAATCTTGTCTCAAAATAAAATATAAAAAGGACTGGGGATGCAGCTCAATGGTTAAGTACCCCTGGGTTCAATCCCCAGTATTAAACAAACAAACAAACTGTGGTACATCCACACAATGGAATATTACTATTTTGAAATATTTGTTTAGTTGAAGATGACACAATATCTTTATTTATTTATTTTTATGTGGTGCTGAGGATCAAACCCAGTGCCTCACGCATACAAGGCAAATGCTCTACCACTGAGCTACAATCCCAGCCCATGGAATATTATTTAATAACAACAGGAAGTGAGCTCTCAAGATACAAAAATGTATAGAAGAACCATAAATGCACACTGCTTAGTGAAAGCAGTGAGTCTGAGAAGGCTGCATATCATATGATTCCAACTATATGACATTTTGGAAAAGGCAAAACTGCAAAGACAATGAAAAAACTTGGTTTCTGGGGCTTAGGGAGGATGAATGAACACAGAGAACTTTCATAGATTATAAAACTATTATGTATGGTACTATAAGGGTGGATACATAATAAGTATTTGTCAAAACCTAAAGAATTGCACAACAGGGGCTGAGGCTATGGCTCAGCGGTTGAGCGCTTGCCTCGCATACGTGAGGCACTGGGTTCGATCCTCAGCACTACATAAAATAAATAAAGATATTGTGTTCATCTACAACAACAACAACAAAAAAAAAGAATTGCACAACAAGGTGAACCCTAATGTAAACTATGGAGTTTAGTTAATAATAATGTATCAATATTGGTTCATCAATTGTTTCCAAATGTATCACACTAATGCAAAATGTTAAAACAGGAAGCAATCAGCAGAGAAGAGAGGGAGATACATAGGAACTCTGTGTATTATGTGCTAAAAAAAATTTTTTTATTTTTTGTTTAGTGCTCAGGATCAAACCCAGGGTCTCATACATGCTAATCATGTGTTCTAGCTACATTCCTAACCCCTCTGTTCAATGTTTTATAAACCTAAAACTCTTTTTAAAAATCAATTGTTAAGCTGGGTATAGTGGCTCACACTTGTAATCCCAGCCACCCAGGAGGCTGAGGCAAGAGGATTGCAAATTTGAGACCAATCTCCGCAATTTAGTGAGACTCTATCTAAAAATAAAAAATAGAAAAAGGGTGGGGGATGTAATTCAGTGGTAAAGCACCCCTGGGTTCAATCACCAGTACCAAAATGAAAATATGAATAAAAAATAAATTGTTAGAAGAATTAAAATGCAAGGAGGCTAGGGATGTGGTTTAGTGGTACAGCACTTGCCTTAGCATGCATGAGGCCCCGGGTTCGATCCCCAGCACTACCAAAAACAAAAATAGACAAACAGGAATTAAAATGCAAAAAAAAAAAAAAAAAAAAATACCATCAGCATTGATATAACAACAAAGGAAAAATATCCTCTCCTGGGTGACAACATGTCTTTATATCATAATAAAAATTCTTCCAAGATCGGCACAGCAGACACTTAACTAGCTAGATGCTTGTGACATACTCCCAGTCTGGAAAAGTTCCTTATGTCTACACTCAGCCTGAGAGAAAATGACTTAATACCCCAAAAATCCTGACCAAGATATGTTTCTGACTACTGGATTGCTGGACACATTCCTGACCACAAAAAACATGATCATGTGAACTTCTCATCAAAGCCAGCAAAATCACTTTTGCACTTTTAAAGAGCTGCAGATAGGTGTAGCTCAGTAGTAGACCACTTGCCTTGCATGCACAAGGCATTGGGTTCCATTCCCAGCATTTAAAAAAATAAAAATAAGCCAGGCATGGTGGGGCATACCTGTAATCCCAGCGCTATGAGAGAATGAGACAGGAGAATCACAAATTCAAAGCCAGCCTCAGCAATGGTGAGGTGCTAAGCTACTCAGTGAGACCCTGTCTCTAAATAAAACACAAAATAGGGCTGTGGATGTGGCTCACTGGTTGAGTGCCCCTGAGTTCAATCTCCGGTACTAAATAAATAAATACAAAAATAATTGCAGATTTTACTGATAGCTTTTTTTTTTTTTAAATTGGGGATTGAACCCAGGGGTACACCACTGAGCTACACCCCCAGCCCTTTTTATTTTTTATTTTGAGACAGGGTCTTGCTCAGGTTGGCCTCAAATTTGAGATTCTCCTGCCTCAGCCTGCACAGTAGCTGGCATTATAGGTATGCACTGTGGCACCTGGCTTACTGGCTAGTTTTTGGAAATAACTTCAGTCAAGATAGTAGAAGCCCTTCAAGCCTGTAATCCCAGCACTTAGGGAGGCTGAGACAGGAGAATCGTGAGTTCAAAGCCAGCCTTAGCAACGGCGAGGCGCTAGGCAACTCAGTGAGACCCTGTCTCTACATAAAACACAAAATAGGGCTGGGGATGTGGCTCAGTGGTCAAGCACCCCTGAGTTCAATCCTCAGTACCAAAAAAAAAAAAGATAGTAGAAGCCTTAACTTGAGAGATGACAGGATTTTTGTCACCTACTGTCCATTTGTAACATCTTGCTAATACCTTGCAGGACCCTTTCTTCTCCACAAAGTTGCTTCAACATATAGCTCAACATTTCCCCTATAAGCAGTTCCTCTATTCAGTTATGATCATACCACTAATCCAAGATACCTTTGGACTCAGATGCAAAATTTTAATAGAGTTCTCTAGTGTTCTCTGTGAAGAGGGTAGAGAATCCAGACTGCCTGGGTTTGTATCCCAGTTCTAGTATTTACTCCTTGGTGAATATGTTCCTTAATCTCAGCACCTTAGTGTCCTTATCTATAAAATAAAATAAGGAGAGGGTTGTGGATATAGTTCAGTTGGTAGATGCCTGCCTCACATGCACAGGCCCTGGCTTCAATCCCCAGCATCACCAAAAAAAAAAAAAAAAAAGAATAAATCCTACTTCACAGAGTTATTCTGAGAATTAAATGAGTTTATATAAAGCACTTACAATAGTACCCTGTATAAAGTAAGGGCTGTGTGTTCCATTATCACTACATGTTTTAAGGTTATTGAAGCACTGGAGATCATAGATAAGAGGAGATGGCCTCAGAGGCATAGAGAGACAGGCAAAACCAAAAGTTTCTCCCAGTCCCTAACCCTCATTGTCTTCTTCCTTCCTGGGACTTCACCACCCCACACCAAACCGATGCTGGGATTTTTAAGGTAAGCAGTTAGCAGAGATTTCCCACTGTACCCTTACCCAAATACATCATCTTGTCTACTGTTCTGCCTGAACAAGGACTCAACATAGCTTTGTTGGTGGATATACTGCACAACAGGGAAGCCAGAAAGCTGCAGTTATTTGGAGGAGTGAGAAGATCATCCCTCAAAGAGAAATATCTGGAGTGATCTTGTCAGAGAGCACAGATTCAGAGATTAGAACTGAGGTCCTGAAACAAAATGAAGTAGTTAGAATCCTCAGAGGCAGGATATAGGAATGTATTTAGGAGTCAAAGGGCAAAGGCTAGAGTTGGGACTTCTAAATCAATATGCTGGAAAAGGAAGATTCTGGCAAACCCAGACTCTGAACATGGGAGGTATGAAGGCCACCATTCAATGTAGAAAAGGTCATGACCTAGAAGATGGGAGCCTAGAAAGGTGGGTTGAAGAGGGAAGAATCCTGGGACTGAAATATCAGATCATATGAAGCCCATAAATGCTTCCAAATCTCTGCAGGAAGGAAGAAGAAATCTCCCTGGTACCACTTTGGCCTGGCATTCACTCCCCAATCCTAGGCCTCTTGGACTTTTTCTTTCTTTCTTTTTTTTTTAGTTGTTGACTCTTTATTTTATTCATTATTTATATGTGGTGCTGAGGATCGAACCCAGTGCCTCACGCATGCCAGGCAAGCGCTCTACCACTGAGCTATAGCCCCAGCCCCTGGACTTTTTCTTAAGTGAGTCTGGCCAGGCCAGCCCGAGACTCTTTCTAACTGTCCCTTAGCACTGAGGGTCTCTGAATTGGAGGATTTGGAATCCCTACACCAAGAAGGAAAAGAAAATTCATGTTGCAAATGAAACGCTTTAAAAAGAATGAAGTCATACACCTGCACAGATCTGCCAGAGGTCCCACAATGTCTTAGGCCTTCCTGTGGCTATGAAGAAAAACAATTTTCCCTAACATTTTAAGTTCAAAGATCTGGGGCCTGAATTCCAACCCAGAGTGGCAGCTTTGGCATCAGGGAGAGCTCTAGGGCCCCTGCTGGCCCCTAACCCTCCTGGGCTAAGATCAAGGGTACCTCACTTTTTTTATGTGGCCTGAATCCATGTCCTTAGCAGAGAACACTACCATTTCACAAAGTCATCCTGAAACTAAACACCTCTGACAGGAAAGGCAGAGGGACCCAGGCTTCTCCAGCCTGCTAAATCCAGCCAGGACACACTGGGACCTGACATCTGCAGGTGGGTTAGTAAGGTGCTCCACTGAGAGCTGGAAGGAAATCACAGGCCCAAAGAGAAGAAGGACCTGTGAGGCATTGTGCTACATGCCTGTAATCACAGTGACTCAGGTGGCTAAAGCAGGAAGATTCCAAGTTCAAGACCAGCTTCAGAACTTAGTGAGACCTCGTCTCAAAATAAAAAAGAAAAAGGGCTGAGGATGTTGCTTAGTGGTTAATCACCTCTGGGTTCAATCTCCAGTACCAAAAAAAAAAAAAAAAAGGCGACAGAGGGAGAAAGGACCAAGCTTCCAAATAGGTGTTTATGGCAAAGGCACAATTTGTATTGGAAACCCTAGGGGATGAAATAGTATGTTAAAAAGTTCCTGCAAACTAAACTTTGAGGAGGAAAAATTAGCATTTCTCAACTGTAGGGGATCAAGGCCACACCAAACAACAAGTAGAAAAGTTAATCTGTGTCCAGTGTTTTAATACATAACTTATGTGGTGCAGAGCCCAGCTAGGAAGAACAGGAAGGGAAAAGGAGAATCTCCACCAACAGAACAGAAGCAGCCACAGGAAGCTGGCCAGCAGCAGGTCCAGCCCCACCTTAAGGGACCCAGAACAACTTCAAACCCCATTGGGCATGCCTGCCAACAAGGCAGTATTTGTGGGGCAAGGCCTACATCTCCTGTGGTGGTGAAAATGTGGCTTCTACCCATGTGCAACATTTGGGCCAATTCCACAAAAAGACTGTCTTTGGAACTAGCCTAATATGTACAATAGATGAACTGCTCCAGTGGAATCTCACCAAGGAATTCAGCCTGAATTCACAAACACACTTTCCAATTAGCCAGTCTCCTGTGCCTTGGTTAGGGGACCCCTGTGGTTTTTGTCCAGCCAGAGCTGCTGGCTATAGCAGGGGCAGCCAGAAACCTCAAAGAGGGGCACTAAAGCCATCTCTTCTGCAGCCCCATGATCCCCATAATCTATCTGCAGCTGCCTGGCCACAAAGGAAAGGCCAGAGCTGCATGCTTCCAACATGCACTTGGCAGCTGAGGCTCAGCTGTCTGGCACCTCCCAAGTCCAAGGACTTGGTCAGAACAGTGAAGCACTGAAATCAGTTGGGGGTAGCCTCTGGCTTCCTAGAAAAACCATCTGCTCTCCCCTGCGGCTGCCCTGAGCCGGAACCTGTGCCATCTCTCCAACTTCAGAAATAGCCTCTTCAAGATCTAATCCTCATAGAAATTAAAAGGAGAAGGGCGGTTACCAGGGGCCTAGAAGAACAGCTGGGGAAAGGATGGGGTGAGGTTGATCAGTGGGAACCAAGTTGTAGTTAGATAAAAGCAAAAAATTTTGTGTGCTACTATTCACTAGGGTGATTTGTGATATATATTTGAAAAAGCTACAAAAAAGGATTTTGAATGTTTTCACCATAAAGAAATGATAAATGTCTGAGAAGATGGATATATTTAACCTGACTTAAACACTATACAATATGTAATGTACATCGCATATTACAATTTTTATATATCAGTCAAAAAATAAATTTATAGCACTCCTAGGAATAGAGCTCCTTGGTACAGTATGTATCTACCATGTGTGAGGCCCTGGGTAGGATTCCCAGCACTCAAAAACATAATAATAATTTACAATACCTAGTATCTAAATGAATAAGTAAATAAATAATTTAACTTAAAACAAAATAATCTTTTTTTTTTGGTACTGGGTATTTAACCTGGGGGTGCTAAACCACTGAGCTACATCCCCAGCCCTTTTTAATTTTTATTTTGAGACAGGGTCTTGCCAAGTTGCTGAGGCTGGCCTCAAACTTGAGATACTCCTGCCTTAGCCACCCATATCACTGGGATTACATAAGTGTGCCAAAACACCTAATCAAAAGAACTTTTTTTTTTCTTTTTGGTACTGAGGATTAAACTCAGGCACTCTACCACTGATCCACATCCTCAGCCCTATTTTGTAGTTTATTTAGAGACATGGTCTCACAGAGTTGCTTAGCACCTCATTTTTGCTGAGGCTGGCTTTGAATTCACGATCCTCCTGCCTCAGCCTCCCGAGCCTCTGGATTTTCAGGTGTGCACCACCATGCCCAGCTCCACAAGAAATCTGATCCAACCAAATGCTTTCTTGCCCAGGTTCCTTTAGTGAATGAGAAAAGGGAAAGAGCCTGTGTGGAAATGGTCATGCCACAGCTTATATAATCAGTTTACTCTTCACCTTTCCTAGAATTACCAGGACCTCTTTCCTGAGCAAGAAAAAATGCAGAGGAAAAAAATGCAAACCTTCTGGCCTTTCTACCCTCAACAAGCTGTGAAGAAGAAGAAAGATCCTACTAGGAAGATGCTCTTAACTGAGTAAAATGGAAAGATCCTACTAGGAAGATGCTCTTAACTGAGGCAATATGGTATTACAGCTAAGACACCTTGCTTTGGGATCACCAGACCTGGCTTTTTATTCACTAGCTATACAACAGCTTCTCTGAATTGCTCTATCTATAGGCAAGAGATAATAAGAATTCCTCATGTGAGATTATTAGGAGGAAAGATAAAATGATATATATCAAGAATTTAGCACTATTAGAATTAATTAATTAATTAAAAAATAAAGAATTTAGCACTGGGCATAGTGGGTATACCCCTGTACCTCTAGCAACTTGGGAAGCCTGAGGCAGGATGATTTAAAGTTTGAGGTCAGCCTGGGCAACTTGGTGAGACCCTATCTCAAAATAAATGGCTAGGAACCAGACAAGGTGGCACATACCTGTAATCCCAGTGGCTTAGGAGACTGAGATAGGAAGATCACAAGTTCAAAGCCAGCCTCAGCAATTTGGTGAGGCCCTAAGCAACTTAGGCTCTACCTCTAAATAAAATATACAAAAGAGCTGGGGATGTGGCTCAGTGGTTAAGTGCCCCTGGGTTCAATCTCCAGTACCAAAAAATAAAAATAAAAAATGAAAAATAAATTTTAAAAAAGTGCTAGCCGGGCGCAGTGGCTCAAGCCTGTAATCCCAGCACTTAGGGAGGCTGAGACAGGAGAATCGCGAGTTCAAAGCCAGCCTCAGCAATGGCGAGGCGTTAAGCAACTCAGTGAGACCCTGTCTCTACATAAAACACAAAATAGGGCTGGGGATGTGGCTCAGTGGTCGAGTACCCCTGAGTTCAATCCCCAGTACCAAAAAAAAAGGGCTGGGGTTGTGGCTCAGTGGTAGAGCGCTTGCCTTGTATGTGTGAGGCACTGGGTTCGATCCTCAACACCACATAAAATAAATAAAGGTATTGTGTTCATCTATAACTAAATAAAATATTTTTTTAAAAAAAGTGCTGGGGATACAGCTCAGTTGTACAGCATCTCTGGGTTTAATCTGCAGTACCACACACACACACACACACAAAAAAACTTAACTGGATGATAGCAAAACCTATTTGGAAAGAAAAAAAGGGGCATGCTTGTATTATTAAAGAAAAACAATGGGGCTGGGGTTATGGCTCAGTGGTAGAGTACTTGCCTAGCATGTGTGAGGCACTGGGTTCAATCCTCAGCACTGCACCAAACTAAATAAATAAAATAAAGGTAAGTGTCCATCTACAACAACAAAAAAATTTTAAATTCTTTTTAAAAAAAGAAAAAAAGAAAAACAATGTCCCATTCCCTCCTATCTCCCAATCATAACAGATAAGACAGAACAGTGGGGATTTAGGGAGACTCTATTTCGAACTGCACTTCTCATTAATCAGCCTATGTCCTTTGGCAAGCTACTATACTTTCTTCAAGTGTATTAAGGAAGACAGACCAGATCAATGTTTCCAAAGTGTGGAACTTTCCTATGACAATAAATAATACTGGATCAATTTATAAAATAAAAAGTTCCCTTTTCAATTGTCTTTCAATTTTTCTGATCTTATAGAGGAAATCTCCATCTGGTGTTCGAATGTCTTTTTGCGGGGGCAGGGGAGGGCTGTTGCAGAGGATTGAACTTAGGGGCACTCAACCACTGAGCCACAACCCCAGCCCTATTTTGTATTTTATTTAGAGACAGGGTCTCACTGAGTTGTTTAGTATTTTGCTTTTGCTGAGGCTGGCTTTGAACTCGTGATCCTCCTGCCTCAGCCTCCCAAGCTATTGGAATTACAGGTGTGTGCCACTGCACCAGGCTCAAATGTCTTTTTAACACCTCTCCCATACTTACTAATCTCTTGAATAAACAAAAATCTGACTTAGAACCTTCTGTGACAGGCCACAGAATTAAGGTATGATTTAATAATGTTGGTTTGTTTTCATTGTATTTATTTCCATAATTACCTTAGATTATGGGAAGTGATATTAATTTTCACATATGGTAGCAATTTAACTTATTTACTCATTTATTTTTGGTACCAGGGATTAAACCCAGGGGTGCCTGACCACAGCCACAGCCTCAGCTCTTTCTATTTTTTACTTTGAGACAAGAACTCACAAAGTCACTGAGGCTGGCCTCAAACTTATAATCTTCTTGCCTCAGCCT
The DNA here is from genome assembly GCA_004024805.1 of Geosciurus inauris. Lineage (NCBI taxonomy): Eukaryota > Metazoa > Chordata > Mammalia > Rodentia > Sciuridae > Geosciurus > Geosciurus inauris. The sequence continues at coordinate 107,875 of PVHX01002507.1, forward strand.
CCTGAATTACTGGGATTATAGATGTGCACCACCACATCCAGCACAATTTAATTTTTAAAAGTCTATCTGGAGGGGCTGGGGTTATGGCACAGTGGTACCGTGCTCGCCTGGCATGCGTGAGGCACTGGGTTCGATCCTCAGCACCACATAAAAAAAAAAAAATAAAGTACAACTAAAAAAAAAATAAATGTGTAAAAAAATAAAAAGTCTATCTGGAGCCGGGTGCAGTGGCTCAAGCCTGTAATCCCAGCACTTAGGGAGGCTGAGACAGGAGAATCGTGAGTTCAAAGCCAGTCTCAGCAATGGCGAGGCGCTAAGCAACTCAGTGAGATCCTGTCTCTACATAAAACACAAAATAGGGCTGGGGATGTGGCTCAGTGGTAGAGTGCCCCTGAGTTCAATCCCCAGTACCAAAAAAAAAAAAAAAAAAGTCTATCTGGGAGGCTGGGGCTGTAGCTCAGTGGCAGAGTGGTTGTCTAGCATGAGGTTGTGAGTGGTTGTGAGGCCCTGGGTTTGGTCCTTGGCACCATGTAAAAATAAATAATATAAGGTTCTGTGTCCATCTACAACTGCAAATTTTTTTTGAAGAAGTATATCTGGTAAAAATGAATCCCAACATTATGTATAATTACCATGTACCAATGAAAAATATGGAAAAATTTTTAAAAAGAGGTACACTTATGTCAGTTAAAAAAAACAAGAACAAAATAGGCTGGGTGTGATGGAGCATCCCAGCAACCTGGGAAACTGAGGCAAAGAACTGCAAGTTCAAGACCAGCCTAGACAACTTAGCTAGAACCTGTCTCAAAATAAAAAAATTTTAAAAAGGCCTGAGGATACAGCTCAGTGGTAGCGCCCCTGGGTTCAATCCCCACTACTGTAATAATAAATAAATAAAAGTGAAAATATATGTCAGCTAAAAAAAAAAAAAAAAAGGAGAGGACAATTTAAAAGCAGCATAAAAAGTAATAGGTAGCAAAATTGTGATGGTGGCACTAGAAGTTTTGAAAATAGGTAGATTTTGTAGTCCTAACAGTTAGTATTGGTACCTTGGAGGGAGAGGCTGCAGATCACATCCCAGGCCTTCCTGCAAGGTTCCTCTTCAGTGTCATCTCCTCCATGGAGCCTCTTCCAATCCAGTGGCCTGATTAAAAGTCTCTCCCTCCACTGTGCTCCCAGATCATGTTCTACACCATGGATTTAAGCATTTATTAATAGCTATCTCTTTATGTTTCTCTCTCCTCTAGAATGTGAGCACCTTGAGACAGTAGTTATGTCTTGCTATTTTATCCACAATATACCTATTATGATGCTCTATGTCTAACACAAAATGGGTACTTGGTGAATATATGCTGAAAAAATGACCCAATGCTTCTCTTTCTTTTTTTGTTAAAAGAGAAAACAAAAGACAGTGGAAGAAGAATGTTGTCAGAGTACCTGGTGCCATAACTCCATCTAGCACCTCTTATCACCTACACTGGGTAGCAGAATACCCTTCTGGCATCAGCTTCAAGTACTATATTAAATGAGAATTCAGTAACTTTTTTTTTTGTACTGGGGATTGAAATCAGAGGCACTTTACCACCAAACTACATCACCAGTCCTTTTTTTATTCTTTCTTTTGAGACAAGGTGTAGCTAAGTTGCCCAGGCTGGCCTTAAACTTGGGATTCTCCTGCCTCAGCCTCCCAAATCTCTGAGATTAGAGGTGTTCACTACCATGCTTGGCTCTATTTTTTAGAGGTGTTCACTACCATGCCTGGCTCCACTTTTTTTTGGTACTAGAGATTGAACTCAGGGGTACTCGACCACTGAGCCACATCCCAGTCTTATTTTGTGTTTTATTTAGAGACAGGGTCTCACTGAGTTGCTTAGTGCTTCAGTGTTGCTGAGACTGGCTTTGAACTCATGTTTCTCCTGTCTCAGCCTCCCAAAGTGCTAGGATTACAGGTGTATGCCACCACACCCAGCTCCATTAACTCATTTTAAAGAGATCTCACCAAATGCAGTGCTTGGAAAAGCAAATCATTCTTCAAGAAACTTACCAGGATGAAGAAGAAATCAGTCATACCAGCACAAGGTCAATTATAAAGGTACTTTTGCCGGGCACTTGTCAAAAGTGCCTTATTTTTTAAATTTTTTGGCGGGGGAGGGCACCAGGGATTGAACTCAGGGGTATTGGGTATTCGACCACTGAGCCACATCCCCAGCCCTATTTTGTGTTTTGTTGAAGCTGGCTTTGATCTCGCCATTCTCTTGTCTCAGCCTCCCAAAGTGCTGGGATTACAGGCGTGCGTCACCATGCCCGGCTAAAGTACTTAATAAATGTTACCTTTTTTTCCCCCCAGTACTGAGGATTGAACCAAGCAGTACTCTACTGTTGAGCTATATGCCCAGCCATTTTTATTTTTTGAAAGAAGGTATCACTGAATTGCACAGGCTGGCCTTGAACTTGCAATCTTCCTGCCTGATCCTCCAAAGTAAAGGATTACAGGTGTGTGGAACCACACTTGACTGTATTGTTACTTTTTATAATGACTCCAATTGCAGCTATAATTTTAGAGAATTTAATACTAAGTTGATTATGTTTAACTTGGAATTAAAATGAAATGTGTTTTCTTTCCCTAAACACAAATTAGTTGACTATAGAGGGAAAGAGGGGAGGTGGGTACAATTTAAAAGTGTGCAAAGTAGCAACTGGAAGCAGATGAGGAGCAAACACATGCTGTGGATAATCCAAGCATAGATTATACCAGTGTAAAGAAAATAGGTAAAGCTGGGTGTGACGGCACACATTTATGGTCCCAGCTTCTTAGAAGGCTGAGATGGGACTATCTCTTGAACCTACAAGTTTGAGGCCATCCTGAGTAACAGAGTAAGACCTTGTCTCAAAACAAAACAAAATAAAAATACACAAAAAATAAATAAATAAAAACATGAAGTAAGATGGATAAAGGTATAGATAAATATATTTGTGAAAAAGCAAACACAAGCTGGGCGCGGTGGCTCAAGCCTGTAATCCCAGCACTTAGGGAGGCTGAGACAGGAGAATCACGAGTTCAAAGCCAGCCTCAGCAATGGCGAGGTACTAAGTACCTCAGTGAGACCCTGTCTCTACATAAAACACAAAATAGGGCTGGGGATGTGGCTCAGTGGTTGAATGCCTCTGAGTTCAATCCCCAGTACCAAAAAAAAAAAGCAAACACAGTAAAAGGTTAATGGTAGAATCTGGGTTGTGGGTATATGAGTGCTTCTACAAAATCCAATTTTGCTTTATGTTTAAAATTTTTCATAGTAAGCTGGTAGGGGTGTGGAGGGAGTGGGGGTGGGAGTAAACAGAGGCATCAGCCTGAGAGTTCTGAGTCAGAGCCATGCCTGTCCTCAAAGCCCAAACTCCACAGCAAACCTGGAAAAACCTGATGGTTTTGGAACTCCTGCTCATCATCGATACTTTCCTACACCAGAGGAGCAGTGCTCAGGTGCTAGCCTACACCACCACAGCACAAATAGATATAAGCAGAGAAGTGGCACCCTCACAGGACTAACATCATTACCCCTACTCAGGAAAACCTCAGAAATAAGGATCAAGGGTAAAGAATGGCAGGTGGAGGGTAGACTGGTGGGACACACTCACTCATGGACTCTATTGTCACCATAGAGATCACTCAGGCCAAAGCTGATGTAGTGCCAGTGCTCAGGAATGTTGGCAGAAGGGCTCCCCATATTCCTGTACATGCTAACATAGTCCAAGGGGTCTGGGCCACCCAACCTGAAAAAGACAAAAAACAGGGGTGTCAGTGTGATCCTGGAAACGAGACAATGTCAAATTAAGGGGCTCTGCTTTGTAATCCAAAGGCCCCATACTGGAGGAATCTGAAGCAAAAGATAACTAAAAGGAGTCTATACCTCTCTGGGGATGAAACCAAGGGATAAACGGCCAAGGCTGCCCAATTCCACATGTACAAGAAGCTCCATTCTCTTACCTCCAAAAGGCAGGGCCTCTTTTAGAAATAAAACATCCCGGGTGGTTGCCCATTTTGCTTTTTCCTGTTTCAAATTACCGATCCCAAATGGGATTGGCAAGGATTAACGCTTCTTCTATGGTGCCTGTAAACATGCCAAGCTTCAAGGCAAGAGGTGCATCGGTCAATCAATTGGCCTCTGTTGAATGACCATCGGAGCATCCCCAATGGGCATTGTTCCTGGAAGCAGAGGCTCCGCTCCACTCCTGCCTCTTAGACAGCTAATTCCTGAAAGACTATATTGTGCCCTATGTTAATTATAGTTTGTTCTAAACAAACCAAAAGCCTCAGTCTGAGCAGACCCTGGCCTGCACCCCATAGACCAAAGCTGGTCTTTTATCATTGTAAGTGACAAAGGCCAAATTTAGGCTAGCTTAGCTCTGCACAGAGTACTGCAGCAGAAGACAGGCTGAGCCCTGTGAGTGTCTGTATCCAGATAATCCCAGGAGATTGCTGCCTCAAAGATAGGGCTGGGACATTAAATGACTTGGGGCCCTGAGGACCACATTAAATTTCCCTCATAATTTCAACAGAGAAGCAATTGAGGAAAAGATTCAGTCATTATCTCACTCTGAGAATTTAATTCAATAAGGGTTCCCTTTAGTAGCATAATTAGTGCTTTAAAAAAATCTTCAGAATGGACAGGGAAATTTGGTAGACATGAAAAACTGACTAAATGGAAACCATCAGCAGAAGGAAGTCTGCATTTAGCAACAGATGCTGCTTTTGAGCTGCCTCAAATACCTGACCATCCCACAGGCTACAAAAACTTGCTGGCCCCTGGAACACTGATAGAGTGCACTCTGCAGGTGGCTTAGTTGCTGAAGGGAAACTAACAACCAAACAGAAGACAGAGACAGGCAATTCCAGCAAGGTGCCAGTACTATGCAATTTTAACACTATTTAAAACCAGTAGGTTGAGCTGAGGATGTAGCTCAGAGGTAGAGCCCTGGGTTCAACACCCAGCAGCAACAAAAAAAAAAAAAAAAAAAGTAGGTCTTGTTTTATCCTCTTTGCCAGGGCATCATTTGCCTTTGTAGAAATCCTTATTTATAGAAAAATATTATTTATAGAACTTACAGGAAAGTTATTACAGTTAGCTTAAAATCTCAACTGAGTGAGTTAGGAAAAGGGAAAAATATTCACATCTGCCCTAACTGACTTCACTAAATCATGTGACTAATTCCATGGCCAGCTAGACTTAGAAAAGTTTGCAGGGGAAGGAGGAAAGAAAAGGGTAAATATACTTGGAAGAACCCCATTATGGCTGCATAACACCACAACATATAGAGGTGACTACAAGCCCCACATCTGCTCCAGTTTCCCATTGCAAACTCCCAATTCTGCCCCTCTACAGCCTAGGACCACCCAGCAACAAGTGGTGAAACTGTGTTCATCATTCTCTGCTCCACTGACACACCACTGCAGCACTCCTGCCCACCAAGTTTCCCTGGAGGATGTACCCTAAGAAAAAGCTTACTAATGGACATCATAGCCCTAGCTTTATGTATGACTGCATGTATGTTGTGATTCAACATCACATACAACCAGAGAAATTAAAAGTTGTGCTTCATCTGTGTAAAATGAATCAAAATGCACGCTGCTATCGTGTATACCTAAGTAGAACAAATAAATAAAATAAAATAAAAAAAAGAAAAAGCTTACTAAGAGTCAGGAAATAACCAAGAGTCAGAGAAAGTTAGCCCCATCCCCAAGCTCAAAGTATTTTTTTTTTTTAATTTTTTCTTAGTTGTCGATGGACACAATGCCTTTATTTTATTGCTTTGTATGTGGTGCTGAGGATCGAACCCAGGGCCCCACGCATGCGAGGCAAGCGCTCTACCACTGAGCCACAATCCCAGCCCCAAGCTCAGAGTATTCTATATTCTACTACTCAGACTCAGGTGAGTATGTGGAAAACAATCAATTTTTCGCTTGGAAATAAATGTTACCCAGGGGTCCAGAGTATCCCTCACCTTAATTCCTCAAATATCTGACTTTTCTCCACAGGGCAGTTACAAGACTGGCATGGAGCCAGGGCACAGGCTCTGCCTTTCTGCTTTGATACTTGCTCATCAAAGTCTTAGTTTTCAACCAAAATGTCCTGTTGGCCAGGGACCACTTGCCAAAGAGCCACCCCTCCACTATAAAAAGAATTCCAAGGCACCCTGGGCCACAGCCAGACTCAGGCAGCCTGGGTCAGTCATTCTCCTATAAGAGCTGACGAAGATGGTGGAATCCCAAATACAAAGGATATAAATTAATTTCAGTATCTTAATTTTATAAATTCCACTCCCTCCCTGAATCTTAGAAAGAACCACACACTGAGCTGTTCTCAGATTTTTCTGCATCTAGGTGGAATTTCTAGTTTCACAAACTGCTATACAATCCTCCTTATTTGTCATTGCATGCTGACCCATCTCTAAAGATGGCCCAGCTAACAAGCTTGTCACAGGAATTAAAAATACTGCTGTATTATTAGTAATTCGAACTCTTCTTAGCTCTTTTCACGGTGCTTCAGTACTTTTTACACACAACTCTAACCCTGATGACCACTTGAGGACATAAAAACAGCTGTGCTGTGTAGGGATTTCTCACACTCAAATGAGACCTGAACAAACAACATTCAGAGCCAGCCCCACTTTTCTCATGACACGGCACAAGTTCATCACAACACTGTTAAATACAGAGGTGCAATTAGAACAGGTGATTAAGTTAGCGAGAGCTGCTTTCCACCCAGAAGCACTCTTCAAAAACTCCTCTCACCTAAAGAACTGTTTGCCAGAGAGAACCACACTGCCTCACGGGCACCAGGACAGAAAAAAGTGTTCCATATGGCTCCCCCTTAGCAGGTGGCTAATCTCTAGGCCCTTCACGTTGTCAACCTTCTCTGAATTCTCCCACTGATACAGGGTACTGGCCTCAGCCCTGTGCACCCTAGCGATTGTCATCTCTAGAGGCAGTAAGAGGCTGTCATGGAGAAGACTCAGTCCTAAAAGGAGAGGTAACCAACAAAGAAATCCACTTCTCCCATCAGGTCTACCCTCTGCCTTCAGCCAAACAGCTGCCTGAAAGACCTTTAGAACTCTCTAAAGGGGGTCTTCTAATACAATGCTTGCATGAATGTGGTCCTGGACAGATTCAACCAATTCCTCAGTCAACTTTTGGTCCACAAAGACCATATGACAGGCTGTTTTCCACAATCTTCATAACACCTGTTTTGCCTGAAGGTTGAAGTAAAAACAGATTGCAAACAATGGGGAAACTACCCCAAGGGCAGCCCATCAGCAAAATGACCCTTAACAGAGTGACTTGAAGGTTACCCTGGGCTTCCCAGGGAAACTGCTGCCTAAGTCCTAAAGCTGTAGGCAGGAAGCTTCTTTTAATATCCCATGGCGCTACTTTCCTCCCTGCCCACGAGCCAGGTCTCCACTATTTACTTCCCACTACAAGTGGGAAGCTGTAGCTTCCTTCAATTCCGAGTGAAACCGTGGCTCTCTGTTCCTGATCTTAACTAACGTCTTAAAGCAAAGCAGCTGCAAAGCCAAAAGGAAGTTCTGCAGAGAGAACTGTGCAGAGTAAGCAAAAACTTTATCAGGAAGAGTTAGTTGCTCCATCAAACTCAAAGCAACAGCTTTGCTTTGATACGACTACGGAGCTCATCCCTAAGGTATCAAGAGGAGACCTCCTCCTCATTTCTTCACAAGCACAGCGCTCTCGTCTTACTGGCCTCGCAACCTTTAAGAGAGTCCCAGGGACCCCAGACTCGCTCCAAGCCCATGCAGTCTCGCCCTCCGAGCTTTTCCAGCCTCGCTCCACCAAAGCCCTCTAATATGCTCACCAGGCCCCGCCTCGCCTCCCCCATCCCACTTCAGCCGCCCCCCTTGGCTTCCCCTCGCCCACTAATGACCCCCTAAAGGCGCCCCTCCTTTCACCACGTTTACAACTCCCTCTCACACCGTTCCCCCTCTGCTCCGACACACATCCCCAGTTCTCACTCCATTCTCTTAATCTCGGTTAACCCTTCACTACCCACAGGCTCCGTTAACCCCTTTGTCCCCATTCCTAACTTCAGCCTTAACTCATTCCCTCGCAGCAGGAAGCCCTCCTTCCAAGTGCCTTAACCGTTCACCTCCCCTCCACCTCCTTCCCCTCCCGCAAATTACTTCGCCCCCGGCGCTCTAAGCCTTCCCGGCCCGCCACTGTCCTCCCCGCCGCCCTGGGCATACCAGTACTTGACGATAGCGGTAACCTGGAGGGGGTTCGGCTGGTCAGGGTAAAGGCGGCGGCACTCCCCGTAGATGGCGTGCAGTCCCGGGGGGAAAAGCGAGGCGAAGGCCGGAGGGGCAGTAGGACCAGGGGCTGGGGGCGCGGTGGGGCCAGGGGCGCCGCTAGGCCTCAGCTCCGCCATCTGGGTGCGTAGGACACTGTGGAAACCCGGGAGGGCGGAGGAGGGCGAGCGTACTGACCCGCCAGCGGGCGGACTCGGTGGGTGCGACTCCCGGTGGCGACGGGGGCTGCAGCGAGGTCTAGCTCCGCGCCTGCGCACTGTGCACTGTCCGCCCAAGCCGTCGCCGCCTCGGAGTCTGCCAGAGGGTGCCTCGGGGCCGCGGGGAGCTCGAGGGGGCGGGGCGCGGCGCGCCCTGTTCCAGCACCCATTGGCTAATGTTTTTGCCAATCACATGTGGGGAAGGCGTGAAGTGACAATAAGCTCCGCCTCCCCATCACTGTATCCCAAGGCTCTTGGTCTCCCCCTAGTGTTAGGAGGAACCCTGGTTTAAATAGAGATGAAGCATCTTTTTAAAATGCTAGGGTCCCCTGAAAGCACTGGGAAATGGGCCGACAAAACGTTTGTCACTGTTTTGCTGACACGCCTGAGGACAATTTAAACACAAATCTAAAAGATATTGGTACATTCGTTCATTTGGCATTAGTTTTAGCAGATTTTTTTTCCAATGCTGAGGATCATACCTAGCGCCTCGCTGGCCTTAGCTTGCTATAGATCGTAAATTTTTTTTTTTTTTTTTTGGCAATGGGGAATGAACTCAGGGGTACTCGACCACTCCACATCCTCCGCCCTGTTTTGTGTTTTATTTAGAGACAGGGTCTCACTGAGTTGCTTAGCGACTCGCCATTTGCTGAGGCTGGCTTTGAACTCGCGATTCTCCTGTCTCAGCCTCCCAAAGTGCCGAGATTAGAAGCATGCGTCACCGCGCCGGACTTAAATTATAAATCTTAATATTTACTAGTGCTACTGACAACAAGGCCCCTGCAACTTGAAAGGAAGAAATAACCCAGAGAAAAATACAGTAGGCTCTTTTGGAAGCGTAGAACACATAACTTCTCTTCACCTCCATTCCCACCCATCAGGGTCAATCCCAATTCCTCATAAAAAATGAAGTGATTCTAGAGCAGTTCTCAAACACTTAAACGACGTTTTAGTCACCAAAACATCACCTATACCAGTAGTTCTAAATGCGAGCCCTAGCCAGGCGTGGTGGTACACACCTGTAATCCCAGAAACTCCAGTAGGCTGAGGCAGGAGGATTGCAAGTTCAAAGCCAGCCTCAGCAAATTTGCGAGGTCCTAACCTATTTAAGGAGACCTTGTTTCAAAATTTTTAAAATAAGTAAATAAAAAGGGTTGGAGCGGGGCGCGGTGGCGCAAACCTGTAATCCCAGCACTTAGGCAGGCTGAGACAGGAGAATCCTGAGTTCAAAGCCAGCCTCAGCAAGGGCGAGGCGCTAAGCAACTCAGTGAGACCCTGTCTCTACATAAAACACAAAATAGGGCTGGGGATGTGGCTCAGTGGTCGAGTGCCCCTGAGTTCAATCTCCAGTACCAAAAAAAAAAAAAGGGTTGGGGACGTGGCCCAGTAATTAAGCACCCTCTGGTTTCAATCCCTGGTACCAAAAAGGGAAAAAAGACAAAACACATAGGAAGTGGAGCTCCACAGCATATGCCTATAAACCCATCCGCTGGGGAGGTTGAGGCAGGAGGATCGTAAGCCAACTTCAGCAATTTAAAGAGGCCCTGTCTCAAAATAAAAAAATAAAAAGGGCTGGTGATGTGGTTCAGTGGTTAAGTGTCCCTTAGTTCAATCCTTGGTACCAAAACAACACAACTCAGACAATGTTTGCCTGTTACAAAGTTTATCCCTATTCAGGAAAAAGTGTGAAAGAAATGACAATGTATAGTGGGTTTTTTTTCTTCTACAAGCTAACTTTATGCCATTTATTTTTCTTTGTTTTAGGAATATGTCTTTCCTCCGTGTGTGTGTTAGAATTTCCTTTGAATATAAGATACTAGGAGATGTTATATACTTATATACCCAAATAAAAATATAGCAACCTTATATTGTCCAAAAGAAGAGATGGGGGAGCCAGGGGCGGAAGCCTGTAACCCCAGCGACTCCGGAGCCTGAGCCGAGCCAGGAGTATCGCAAGTTCGAGGCCAGTCTCAGCAACTTAGTGAGGCACTAAGCAATTTAGCAAGACCTTGTCTCAAAAAGCGGGGGTGGGGGTGGGGAGGCTGTAGCCCAATTACAGTAAGGTGTTCCTGAGTTCAATCCCCAGTACTAAAAAATAATAATTTAGAGGGGGGGGGCTGATTTGTAGAATCCAAACCCAACTAACTACACACAAGTAGTCAAGAAGACTACATACTTCAGCATGCATTGTGAACTCCTTCAAAGGAACTACAGATCCAAGAGTGCAACACAACCATTATCTTATTCTCTAACCTACCGGTACTGCGAAGCTCAGAGTACTGTGCTTCGGAAATGCGACACCCAGTCTCATAAACTAGGTGGGGCTAATCCTGGTACGAGGCATGCCGGGGATTGTAGTTCTTTGGAGGAGGGGTCAGGCCGCTCCCTGAACGCCTTGTACCGGCGGCTAGACTGCGCATGCGTGTCTGTGGCGTTAGCGGTGGACCCGGCTGGCAGTTCCTTCTTCGGAAGGAGAGATTCCTCTGCCATGGAGTCCTACGATGTGATCGCCAATCAGCCTGTTGTGATCGACAACGTGAGTTGCGTCTTTACTATTTCTAAAGGGACTCGTGGTCTGCTTCCCGAAAGGATCGCTTCCCGGATTTCAGTCTGGGCCGCCGGCTCTTTGTCACTGGCCCAGCCTGTCAGGCGGGTTCAGCTGCCACCGCCTTCTCCCTCCCCGATCCTGCAGGCGGCGCGGCCGGCTAGAAACCGTGGGATGGAGAATTTTGTAGTGAATAAAAGGAAAAGCTGTAGTCTGAGCGGGGTCCTTGGGCCCTTGACTCGAGGGGCCTTAACCGCTCTGTGAGCGCCTGGAGCCCGCCCAGTCACAGACTTCGATCACTCTATTGGTTGCTCTGGTTGTCTATTTTGGCCGATGATTCCCGCCTCTGGGCCTTGCCGGATGAGGGCAGGGCTCTGTAGTTATTGGCTCGCGCGCTTGTCCTTCTTGCGGCCGCCATTCTGTTTCCCCCCACTTTAAGGGGCGGAGCGGTGCACTAGCCCTGTGGGGATTGGCTTCTGGGTTTCTGGTGGTGGGGCCGGGAAGCGAGGGCCCCGCCTGCGGGTGTAGAAGGGCTAAGTTTCCTTGGATGCAGGCGGGTGGGTTGGCGTGGTGGGTTGTATCTGGGTGGGGCCCGAGAATCTGGTGCCAGAAACGACCGTAGGATTTCAGTTATTTCTTTAATTTTAAATGGTAGTTAATAAAGGTCGAGAAGAAAGGAGAATGACAAAGCAAGCGGGGAGATGCCTTCCTCTTCAGAATGCCTAGTTACTAGGATGGAGAGATTATTAAACATAATACTTAGTATTTGCTAGGCGCTCTACCGCTTCTAGGGGGCTTTCACCTGCATTCGAGTTAGATTCTCACAAAAACTGGGTAGATGGTTAAAAAGGAAGTTTGATCCTCCTTTCACACATAAGAAAACTGAAGCGAGAAGTGAGCTCAAGGTCACAGTTGAGATGCCCTAAATCCAGTGCTCTTTTCGTCATTCCTTTTGCTAGCGGTGCATCAATAATGATAAATGGAAAGAACCCAAATACTGGTTTTATTTAAAGGGTAAAGGGACAATTATCTTCCATTTCTGTATTTCATTCAAAGATTTGATAGCACTCAGAGTGGTTAATACCTTTCCACTCACTCCTCTTCTAGGTCCCTCCATCGAGGCAAACTACCAAACCAGTTTTTTGCATCCTAGGCTGACTCTTAGCAGATTCACTCTGTTGGTCCAGCCCTTGGACCCTTGGGCATATAACAGGATTCTTCTTTTGCATAATCTTGTTTAAGGTCAGCTCTGGTAGATAGATGGCAATTACTTCTCCCAGTTTCAGTCTACATGGGGAAGTTAGTCTTGGAGAGATTATCCAAACCACCCAGTTTAGGAGTTGAGGAGCCAAGACTCAGACGTCTGAGACCTGGTCCAAGTTGTTCACTTTTTCCAAGAAAAGATGCTTTATTTGTTGTTAGCTTTCCTTCAAAGGTATGGCTTCTGCCTTTAAAAAGGCAAGGTTGAACTCCATGAAACATCTCATTTTTTACAGGATTTTTTGGTTGTTATTGTCTCCCTCACTAGACTGTAAGCCTTTGTGGGAAGAGATGATATTGCTTTATTTTTTGTTTTTTATTAGTCTCCCTTTACCCACCCTCTCCATACACACAGTACCTAGAGCCTGGCACCACTACATGCTCAATAAAGTCTTTTCATTGGTTTGATGGGGGAATAGATGAATGAATGAATGTCTCTATCATAGTAACAAGATGTCCCTTAGTAAAGAAAGCATGAGGGGTTTCCCCTAGTTAGTTAGTTTTTCAACTGCATAGGGTTGAGTAGGATTCCTTGTTCCTGGTGTTGATTTTCAGAGAAAACTACTATTTCTGCCTTTAGCTAGCCTGTGTCCTTTATCTAACTTTTTCTTAGTTGTAGAAAGAAAAATATATAGAAATTATCAATTTCCTATTGTTATTAGTAATATCCAAGGAGCATTCTGCCCATCCCACTAGTTCCTTTGCTTCTTGAATTGTTGGGCAGGAGTTCCATCTCCAGCCATTTTCCTTAATGATACTTAAGCTAATGCCTCTTTGTTTCATCTTTCTCTTTCTTTTTTTTTGGTACCAAGGATTGAACTCAGGGGCACCCGACCACTGAGCCACATCCCCAGCCCCATTTTGTGTTTTATGTAGAGACAGGGTCTCACTGAGCTGCTTAGCGCCTCGCCATTGCTGAGGCTGGCTTTGAACTCGCGATTCTCCTGTCTCAGCCTCCCTAAGTGCTGGGATTACAAGCCTGAGCCACCGCGCCCGGCTCATCTTTCTCTTTCTTGATAGTACAATTGACCCTCCAGATCCACAGGTTCTGCATCCTTGTATTCACCAACAGTAGATCAAAAAAAAATTTTTTTTTTAGGGGCTGTGGCTGTGGCTCAGTGGTAGAGCACTTGCCTAGCACATATGAGGTACTGGGTTTGATCCTCAGCACCACATAAAAATAAAGTTATAAAAAATATGTATTTTTTTAAATTGCACCTGTACCAAACAAGTACACACTTTTTTTTTTAAGTCTTGTCATTATCCCCTAAACAATACAGTATAACAGCTATTCACACATGGTATTAGGTATTGTAAATAATCTAGAAATGATTTAAAGTATTTATTTATTTTGAGATAAGGTCTTACTAAATTGCCAAGCTAGCCTTCAACTTGGAATCCTACTTCCTCAGCCTCCCAAATTCATGGGATTACAGGTGTACACCACCATGCCAGCCCCTTGTGCCATTTTATATAAAGGACTTAAGCATCTATTTAAGTGTTTAGATGTCTGGAGGAGTCCTGGAACCAACTCCCCATGGTTACTGAGAAATCCGTCAAAGCAGTGGTGCATCTTCAGTTTTAAGATTGAAAGAATTATCTTAGCACTTAGGGAGGCTGAGACAGGAGAATCGCCGAGTTCAAAGCCAGCCTCAGCAACGGCGAGGTGCTAAGCAACTCAGTGAGACCCTGTCTCTACATAAAACACAAAATAGGGCTGGAGATGTGGCTCAGTGGTCGAGTACCCCTGAGTTCAATCCCCAGTACCAAAAAAAAAAAAGATTGAAAGAATTGATTTGTCTTTCCTTTGGAAAAACATTTTCTTTTTCTTTTTCTTTTTTGTTTTGGTACTGAGGGTTGAACTCAGGTGTACTCGACCACTGAGCCACATCCCCAGCCCTATTTTGTGTTTTATGTAGAGACAGGGTCTCACTGAGTTGCTTAGCACCTCGCCGTTGCTGAGGCTGGCTTTGAACTTGCGATTCTCCTGTCTCAGCCTCCCTAAGTGCTGGGATTACAGGCTTGAGCCACCGCGCCCGGCTCAAAACATTTTCTTTATTATGCTTTTAATTCTGCCTCAGAGTGAAGTAGGAGAAACTTAAGTCATTTTCTCATTAGGATTTACTGAATATCTGCCACATTTTTAGATTTGGGACTTTAACTTTGGGACTTTAAACTTTGCTGTTTGACATTTAGAGGATTTGTTTTTATTTTTAAGATGAAAGATAGGAAAAATCACTTGAAATATTTGAGCTAACTTTATAGAATAATGCTGTGTCATTAGTAGATTTAACAACTCCCTAGCTTAACATATTACCACAATTTTATTTCTGGGCTAAGGAGAGTAATTAAAGGGAAGGAGGACAAAGAAAGCAAGGAAAAGAGGGAAGAGCCCCATTATTGGTTCACAGCCTTTGCCAGTCTTAACACAGTTGTGACCACTCCTTTTATTCTACTCTGACACCAGACCATTTCATCAGAATTTTTTTTATTTTTTATTTTTTTGGTACTGGAGATTGAACTCAGGGGCACTTTCCCTCAGAGCCACATCCCCAGCCCAATTTTGTGTTTTATGTACAGACAGGCTCTCACTGAGTTGCTTAGTGCCTCGCATGACGCTGGCTTTGAACTCGCGATTCTCCTGTCTCAGCCTCTCTAAGTGCTGGGATTACAGGCTTGCGCCACCGCACCTGGCTCATCAGAATTTAATGAGGAAGATGGAAGGCTAGAGGATGGTGTGTGCTTTAATGACAATGATAAAGTGATAAGTATTTTTAAAAACTAAATATAAAAAATTCCTTTCTGAAGATGTCATAGACAGTTATACAAGACAAGAACAGCTGCCATGCCACATTTTTAAGGATCACAACACTTTGGTCAGCTACTATGTTTATTTTGAAACTCAAAAACTTGCTAAGATCTCAGAAGTTATGGGCTGGGGTTGTGGCTCAGCAGTAGAGCGCTCACCTAGCATGGGCGAGGCACTGGGTTCAATCCTCAGCACTACATAAAAATAATAAATAAATAAAAATAAAGTATTGTGTTCACCTACAACTAAAAAATATTTTTAAAAAAAGATCTCAGAAGTATTATAGTTCTATACTAAAATGGATCAACATTCTTGTCAGTCTTAAAACTCTGTGATTATATGGGCCTAAATGCAGGCACAGTATCCAGTTTTCAGAAGTACAACAGTAAGCTAGGGGTCACTGTTTTGTTTTGCTTTTTTGGATATTGTGCTGTTTCAGTTCCCCTTTTTAAAAAATGAAATACTTTATACATACAGAAAAGTTCGAAGACATCTATAGCTAGCAAGCACCCATGTAGCAAGTGTCTATCATCATTTAGGGGGGGCGGGGGCGGTTCCAGGGATTGAATCAGGGGCACTTGATCACTGAGCCACATCCCCAGCCCTTTTTTATATTTTATTTAGAGACAGGATCTCACTGAGTTGCTTAATGCCTTGCCATTGCTGAGGCTGGCTTTGAACACGCTATCCTCCTGTCTCAGCCTCCCAAGAGGCTGGGATTACAGGTGTACGTCACCATGCCCGGCTACCATTTTAATAAATGTTGACATTTTGCCATATTTACTTCAGAAATTTTGTCAGGAAATAAAATATTACAGGTAAAATAAAACTGAAGCTTCTTTGTACCCTTCCACAACCCCAGCCTGTCTTTCTGTTCCAGAAGCAATCATCACTATAAAATCAGTTTGTTCCTTTCTACCTATAATTTTATGGACATATATTTTATATTTTGTGCATATATACACGTGTTTAGTATTTGTGTTTTAAAATTTTACTTAAGTGCTATCATTTTATTAGTTCTTTTTATTACAGCAAAATTCAAACATACAAAAGGAGACAGAATATTATAATAAACCTCCACAGATGTCACCCAGCTGTAAATTATCTATTCTTGCCTGGGCAGTGGCATACGCCTGTAATCCCGGTGGCTCAGGAGGCTGAGGCAGGAGGATTACAAATTTAAAGCCAGCCTTAGCAACTTAGCGAGGCCCTAAGCAATTTAGCAAGACCCTGTCTCTAAATAAAATATTAAAAAAGGACTGGGGATGTGGCTCAGTGGTCAAATGTCCCTGGGTTCAAGCTCTGGTACCAAAAAAAAAAAAGCTATAACTCTTTTTTTTTTTTTTTTTAATATTTTTTTAGTTGTAGATGGACACAGTATCTTTATTTTATTTATTTTTATGTGGTGCTAAGGATCGAACCCGGTGCCTCACGCATGTGAGGCAAGCGTTCTACCACTGAGCCACAATCCCAGCCCCTCTTTTTTTTTTTAAATAATTTTTAGTTATACATGGACACAGTGTCTTTATTTTTGTTTTACTTATTTTTATGTGGTGCTGAGGATCAAACCCAGTGCCTCACATGTGCAAGGCAAGCACTGCTCTGCCACTGAACCACAACCTCAGCCCACAAAAAGCTATCTACTCTTTTTTTTTAATATTTATTTTTTAGTTGTAGGTGGACAAAATATCTTTATTTTTTTTATTTTTATGTGGTGCTGAGGATTGAACCCAGTGCCTCCCACGTGCTAGGCGAGCACACTACCCCTGCGCCATAACCCCAGCCCCAAAGCTATCTACTCTTGACCAGTCTTTTCAACTACATTTCCATCCACCCGCTTACCTCTTCAATACTTTTTTTTTTTTGACAGGGTCTCACTAAGTTTCCCAGGCTGGGCCTTGAACTATGGTCCTCCTGCCTCATCCTCCTTAGTCTCTGGGGTTACAGTCACCCAGCAGTAAATTTGTTTAAACACACACACACACTGGGCACGGTGCTGCACGCCTGTAATCCCAACACTTTGGGAGACAGGAGAATTGCGAGTTCAAAGCCAGCCTCAGCAAAAGCGAGGTACTAAGCAACTCAGTGAGACCCTGTCTCTACATAAAACACAAAATAGGGCTGGAGATGTGGCTCAGCGGTTGAGTGCTCCTGAGTTCAATCCCCAGTACCAAAAAAATAAAAAATAAACACACACACACACACACAAAATGAATCACTAGTTAACAATTTGTGTCCTAGAATCTGTGGCCCCACCTCTCTCAACATCCTTTTCTCACTCATAAAATGGGAGATAATGAGTCTTTTTCCCAAAGCATCAAGTGGAAGTGCTTAGTATAAAGTTTGCCCACACCACAAGGTCTACAGCCAGCAGGTACTGTAAGAGCCATGCCGAAAGAGTTGTTCTTTGTTTGCCTGTACCCTAAGGAGAACAGTCAGTGGTGGCTGGCAAAAGACTTGAGTCTTTATACATCAAATATTTAATGAGACTACTTTTTCAAGAAGCCTCTACAGGGCATTGTTCACTTGGCTTTGCCAAAGTGAATAACAGAGTGGCAGTTCATTTACCAGTTACACAGTTTCTACTTAAAAATTCTTTTAAAGAAATGGATGTCACTGTGCAGTGGCACATGCCTGTAATCCCAGCCACTTGGGAGGCTGAGGCAGGAGGATCAGGAGTTCAAACCCAGCCTCAGCAACTTAGCGAGGCCCTAATCAACTCAGGGAGACCCTGTCTGTAATATATTAAAAAGGGCTGGGGATGTGGCTCGGTGGTTAAGCACCCTTGTGTTCAGTCCCTACTACAAAAAAAAAAAACAAAGAAGAAAATAAAAGAAATGGATATGGCCCTTGGCTTGAGCAGAACCAAGCAGCTGAGCCACCTCCCCGTCCCATGATTCTTCACCCAACTACTGGCCTGACATGCCCACTGGAGTCCACAGGGACAAGTTGAGTCTGGTTCTTCTTTGTGCATCATTCCCAGAACAGCTTTTGCCTTTTCTGTACCACCTCTGCCTGGGGCTGCTGCTGGCATCCAGCCACCATTCAGGTTCCCTATTGTAGGTTTCCTCTGCCAATCATTTGCACTTGATATTAAGTTTAGTTAGCCAGCATCTGTTGAGTACCCAAAAATGACCGATACTGCCCATATATGATGAATCTCTGGCCTCAAGGAACTTAGACTGGGAAGAGACAAAAATGGAAACTTTAAATCCTTAATAGCAGAAAAAGATGGTTGCTCCCTTATGGTTCAGGTAATAGTGATTTGCTGCAAGATTGTAGGAAGAAAATAATCAACTCCATTTGAATTTTTTTCTTCAGGAGAAAGGCAGTGATATTTGTACTAGGCCTGTTACACTCTTGCTGGGAAGAACAGAAAGAAATAAATGAATCTGACATCTTAATCCTCCTTGTTACCTAGACTCTAATCTCTTTGCTAATTAACTAAAAATCAAACATTCAAGACAATCATCTATTAAAAATGTCCAAGTTCTGGCTGGACAAGGTAGCACAAGGTAGCACATGTCTGTAATCCCAGAGACTCAGGAGGCTGAGGCAAGAGGATTGCAGGTTTGAAGCCAGCCTGGGCAACCAATTAAAAGGGCTGGGGATATAGGTCAGTGGTAGAGCGCCCCTGGGTCCTGGGTTCGATTCCTAGTACACTACACACACACACACACACACACACACACACACAAGACTTGAGTCTTTATACATCAAATATTTAATGAGACTACTTTTTGAAACATAGGTCTGAAATATAGGTCTCGGTTTTATTTCTCTTATTTTTTTCAATCCCTGCCTGGAGATCCAGTTTGACATCACCACACCCAGGTAAAGGCTGTGAGCAATCATTGGAAGCTTGAACTAACAAGTTCTGAGAGTCCTCTTGCACAGTGCTATTCCTGCCTACCCATACCACAGTCTCAGAGCCCTGGAGTTTGCAATAGGAGTTCCCCGTCCTTTTCAGTCTTTCAGCTCAGTTTACAGCTGCACTTTTTCAGGCTCCTTGCTGTACTGCCCAGGCCAGTGAGTTTGCACATTGTCTCCTGTTTTCTCTCTTATGCCAGCAGAAGTTCCTAGTCCCTTAGAAAACTGGTTGGTCCCATTCTTCCCACATACCACTTTTCCTGGCCTTCCACCACCTCTAACTATACTCACCCCTATTTTTCTTGCCAGAGGCAGACACCTGGATGGCCAATCTCATTCCCCTGCCCCTGTAGAAGAGCAGGAATCAGAGACAGGGAGGGATCCAGGTGTGTTGCTGGGAAGCCTGTGTGCACAGATGATATTGGCTACTTAACATCTCCTGATGTGTTTACTGCTTGCTGTGTGGGTTTTGGAAGAATCGCTTTCCATGTCAGCATGTCAAAAGTAGTCAAAAGTGCTTAATATAAAGGTTGCCTAAGCTACAAGGCTTTGCCCCTGTTATGCATGCAGCTGCAAACCATTTAGGGTGAGGAGGGTATCATGTATGGTGGTAGAAGAGTTAAAGAAAAGAACAGGGTGCATCTGCAAGGAATATCAGGCCTTGATATCTGTCTTGCACAGGGGTTGGTATCTGTGTCTAAAGTCAATGTTTACATTGGTTGGGCCCTGGAAGGTATAGAGATGCTGGCTGGAAAACTTGGATTTTTTTCTGGACAGCCCACCAAACATACACAACAATACAATACAACACAACACCTAGCAGCACAACATTTTGGAGCAGCAAGACTGTGGGCCTCTTCTCCTATTCTCAGACAAGGCTTTAGGGCTTCCCTAAATAATAAAATAATAACAAAATACCCACAAGCACAGTGTTCAGACAATGTGTGTTTCAGTGGAGTCAGCTGCAAGTATGATGGTGCTCATGGTGGGATGGGTTCTGAGGCCAGGGATGCAGGGAGAGTATGGACCTGAGCGGGAAGTGGATTGTAAGCATTCTGTGCTGGAAAGAATCACATGCTAGCCAGGCATGGTGGCACAGGCCTGTAATCCCAGCACTTTGGGAGGCTGAGACAGGAGAATCGCGAGTTCAAAGCCAGCCTCAGCAATGGCGAGGTGCTAAGCAACTCAGTGAGACCCTGTCTCTACATAAAACACAAAATAAGGGCTGCGGATGTGGCTCAGTGGTCGAGTACCCCTGAGTTCAATCCCTGGTACCAAAAAAACAAAAAATAATCACATGCTTTTCCCACCTGTTTTGTTCCCAAACTCAGCTGCTTTGATGCTTCTAGGCACTTGCCTCTTCTTGGGTTTTCTGTCTTTTTCTTTCATTTATTAATATTCTTTTCAGTTCCCAAAGTATGTTCAATGTAGAAAAGCCTTGCACTACAGACAAATCAAACAATATGGGTGTGCAGTAGAAGTCTTCCACATTACTTCTCCCAGTCTCATGTCCCTCACTGGGTGTGGATTCACCTTTTCTAGGCTTATGCAGATATATATATATTAAATTCAAATATAAGGTCTCTCTCTCTCTCTCTTGTAATGAAAATGGAACCATATAATGTGTATCTTCTCTTGGTTTAATGATAGTTCTGACTTCTCTTTCTTCTTTCTCCTAAGGGATCCGGTGTGATTAAAGCTGGTTTTGCTGGTGATCAAATCCCCAAATACTGCTTTCCAAACTAGTAAGTCATTCCATTACTCTGTCAGGACTTTGGGAGTCTCATCAGCTTTGTCATGGGGTCAGCCCTCCCATCTTTTAGGAAGAGGAACACTCTCAGGTCAGCCTTGGCACTCAAAACAATACCAAGCAAGGGACAGGAGTTGAATTTGGAGTAAGCAAACAGTTGTTGCCTGGTACAATTTGAAAGACACAGGGAAGAGGCCTGTTTTTTAAAATATGATTTTATCTGTTGCCACAAATTCTATCATTGCTAACTCATTGCTTGATGATTGCATCTTTGTGGAGCCCTCTTTTTTGTTGTTGTTTTGTTTTTTCATGGAATTTTTGCTATATTGTTTAGTTTGAATTCCTGGGCTCAAGAGATCCTCCTGCCTCAGTCTCCTGTGTTGCTAGGACTAAGGTGCATGCCATCACACCAAACCAGAAGCCCTCTTTAAAATCTATTGCCCAGGATGAGATATAACATTAAACCATACCTGCCATCTTTTTTTGTTTTGGTTTGTTTTTTGTTTTTTGTTTTTTTTGGTACTAGGGATTGAACTCAGGAGTATTCCACTACTGAGCCACATCCCCAGCCCTATTTTGTGTTTTATGTAGAGACAGGGTCTCACTGAGTTGCTTAGTGCCTCTCTGTTGCTGAGGCTGGCTTTGAACTTGCGATTCTCTGGTCTCAGCCTCCCAAAGTGCTAGGATTATAGGCATGTGCCACCACGCCCAGCTCTTACCTACCATCTTCATATTTCTCAGAGGTTCCCTCCTGAGATCGAGACCACAGGAGGGAGATGGCATGGAAGCCTGGGGAAGGGGCTTAACTAGAAAGAAAAGGAAGAAGAAGGCTGTCTCTCTGAGTACCATCATCACACATCACAGTCCCACTTAGTAGAAGTCCTGGGAAAGGAGAAAAGGAGTCTAAACTTTTTTGGGGTGTGTGTGTGTGTGTGTGTTGCCAGGGATCAAACCCAAGGCCTCACCCACACTAGTCAAACACTCTACTACTGAGCTACACCCCAGTTCCTACATTTTTCTTTTCTTTTTATGGTACTAGGGATTGAACCCAGGGGCGCTGAGCTATATTTATATTCCCAGCCCTTTTTATTTCATTTTGAGGCAGGGTTTCACTAAGTTGCCCAGGCTGGCCTCTAGCTTGTGATTACCTGCCTCAGCCTCCCAAGTTATAGGTGTAGACCACTGTGCCTGACCAGGCCCTGAATTTTCTCAGTTAACAATTAATTTATAAATTGTTGCTTCCTTATCTCTCTTGGTCTGCACACACATTGGGGAAAGAGAAGAACTAAAGGTATTGAATCCTCTAAAATTTGTTTTAATAATTTATAAAATAATATAAACACAATAAAAATATGAAATATACAAATAACTTAAAATAATACATGTTATTTATAGAAATTATAGAAAATACAGAAAAATAAAAAGAAGGAAATCAAAATCAACTGTTATCTCATGCCTTGAAGATGAGCACAGTAGAATTTGGGTATCTGTATTCATCTCTATGTATATCTTTACTGTGTTCTGTCTGAAATGAAAAATGATAGTCCTCCCTACTGTCTTTTCTAGTGTGGGAAGACCCAAGCATGTTCGTGTCATGGCAGGAGCCCTAGAAGGTGATATCTTCATTGGCCCCAAAGCTGAGGTAATTTCCCAGCCCCACAAAAGAAGCCCCAAATCAGCAAAAGACTTTCATTATTTACCACATGGCAAATGTCCCAAATGTTGGACATAGCCATGATTAAAGGAGTAATTTCTCTTGGAATCTCCTTTTTGGTCCTTTCATCCTGGGCCTAGGCAGTTTTTGTGTCCCAGGAGTAGTCTCTGGTCTTGAAGAATAATATCTGGAACCCCACTTTGAAAAACACGTAGACCATTCTAGAAAACAGCACTTTTGCTTTTCTTCACTGCCTTCTCAGTGATCACATTGACTAGCTTGGTTATTTTTTTGGCAAAAGGGATTCAGTTGGGAGATCCTGTCTGGCATATGCAAGGGATGAGTTAATTAGCACAGTTTTGGCAGAGCCCCTCAGGAAGCATCTAGTAAGCAGAACAACAGAATTGTTGTTGCCAACTTTGGCTTCAAGTGCTGAGGTGATGGGTGGGAGCCAAAAGATCATGTCCTGGAACCAGGCAATGAGGAAGATGCCTCCTGTCCCTTGCCCCAGAACACCTGAGGGCCCATTGAAGTACAGAAGCCCTCTGTTTTACAGCTGCCTGAGCAGCATACAGTCTAAGGACTTGGAGATTGGGTACCGGCTCATTGCCTAGGTGAGTTCTCCAGAGTGGGAGCTCAGGGAAGCTGAGGCTCCTTTGGAAGTAATGGAGCTTGCACAGCTCTGGTGTGGGAGAGCAGGGTCCTGGGCAGAGCCTGACTGCTGCTGTAAGTCCTGCCCTCTGCCCACAGGAGCACCGAGGGCTGCTGTCAATCCGCTACCCCATGGAACACGGCATTGTTAAGGACTGGAATGACATGGAACGCATCTGGCAATATGTTTATTCTAAGGACCAGCTGCAGACTTTCTCAGAGGAGGTAAGGGTCCCGTGTGCAGGGCACCCCCATGCAGTATGCAAAGTTGGGCAGATGATGATGAGGATGATGATCACTGCCAAGAGCCTTGGATGGAGTCTTACTATATGCCAGGCACCAGGCCACATACTTTTCAGATGTATTCAAATTTAATCTTCATATCATTCTATAAGTTATAGGTAGTATTATCTTTGTTTTACAAATAAGAGAACAGAAGTTCAGAAAAGCCAAGTAGTATTTTCAAGATCACCCAGTGAAGGCAGGTGCAGGCACACACCTGTAATCCCAGCGGCTTGGGAGGCTGAGGCAGGAGGATCATGAGTTCAAAGCCAGCCTCAGCAACTTAGCAAGGCCCTAAGCAACTTAGTGAGACCTTTTTGCAAAATAAAATACAAAAAGGGCTGGGGATGTGGCTTGGTGGTTAAGCGGCCCTAGGTTCAATCTCAGGTACCCCCCCAAAAAAATCACCCAGTGAATAAAGTGGTAGAGCTGGGTCTCAAGCCCACATCTTTCAGAATCCAGAATCTGTCCTGTGATCCTTAACTTCCAAAGAAGTAACTCTCAATTCAAAGATGCAAAGGAGGATGTATTTAGTTTCTAGGGGAAGAATTTTTTTTTTTTTTTTTTTTTGGTACTGAGGATTGAATTTGAGTACTCAACCAGTGAGCCACATCCCCAGCCCTATTTTGTGTTTTATGTAGAGACAGGGTCTCACTGAGTTGCTTAGCGCCTCGCCGTTGCTGAGGCTGGCTTTGAACTCGAGATTCTCCTGTGTCAGCCTCCGAAAGTGCTACGATTACAGGCGTGAGCCACTGCTCCTGGCTGGGAACAATGTTTTTAAACTATTGTTTTTATCCTAGAAATTCAGAATTTAAAGTTTACAAAATCTTCTTCACATTATGAGATACACTGTAGATATAAGGACCTATGGAAGAATCTGGAGGGTGAGGACAGAATGAGACTTTAGAGGGGGTCATGAATTGGGAAAGTTGAGAGACCAACTTAGGCAGGACTTGCTGACAGGCTCAGTTTGCCTTTTTTTGAAGGGAGGCTGACAAAGGTCCCCTGGGCTCTCACACCATCAAGATAGGGGCTTCTCCCATAGTATTCATGAGAGTAGAAGCTTGACCTCCCACTGATTGCCTCCTGGGTTCCTTTTCACCAGCATCCTGTCCTCCTGACTGAGGCACCTTTAAACCCACGGAAAAACCGGGAACGAGCTGCCGAAGTTTTCTTTGAGACCTTCAATGTACCAGCTCTTTTCATCTCCATGCAAGCTGTGCTTAGCCTGTGAGTAGCAGCCTGGCTGGCTAGCCTGGCCTCTAGGGAAGAAAGCAGTCCTTTGGTTTCAACAAGGCTTCCTCTCCTTTGGCTTGGTTCAAAGTAACTTGAGGGGCTGGGGCTGTAGCTCAGTGGTAGAGCGCTTGCCTAGCATGCGTAAGGCACTGGGTTCGATCCTCAGCACCACATATAAATAATAAATGAATAAAATAAAGATCCATCAACAACTAAAAAAATTTAAAAAATAAAAAAAAAAAAAAAACAAAGTAACTTGAGCCCCACTTACCCCTGGGAAGGGCTAAAGGTGGTGAGAAAGGGAGAGACTTGCTGAAATTGGACACTGAGCCTTCTCGGTTGAAATCAAAAGAAAAAAGATGGCTGGTGTTGAGACTGTATCCCAGTCCCAGAACTCTCAGTGGGTTTGCCACCCAAGGCTCTCTTCTGCCTTCTGAGAAGGACACACAGTGCTATAGCCCTTCCCGAAAGTCCCTAATGTGGTCAAGTATTTATTTAGTGCTATGTGCTGGGTATTCAGCTAGGCTGCTGATACAGTCTTGATTGAAACACCCCACTTTAGTCTCTGTTCTTAAACTCCATCATTCCTATGACACTCCCATCCTACCTCACACCTGCCTCTGTCTACTGAAAAGATGATAGGCTGGCAAGCTGCACAGAGAATTTAAAAAATTGTCAGCCAGCTGAGCACAGTGCCATATGCCTATAATCCCAGCAGCTGGGGAGGCAGAGACAAGAGGATCGCGAGTTCAAAGCCAGCCTCAGCAAAAGCAAGGCGCTAAGCAACTCAGTGAGACCCTGTCTCTATATAAAATACAAAATAGGGCTGGGGATGTGGCTCAGTGGTTGAGTGCCCCTGAATTCAATCCCCTGTACCCCTCCCCCCGCTGCAAAAAAGTAAAAATAAAATACAAGAAAAGCCAAGTAGTATTTTCAAGATCACCCAGTGAAGGCAGGTGCAGGCACACACCTGTCAGCCACCATTTAAAAACAGGTTTCTGCTAGGTGAGGTGGTGCATACTTGTAATCCCAGTGACTCAGGAGGCTGGGTCAGGAGGATCTCAAGTTCAAGGCCAGCCTCAGCAACCTCAAATAAAAATAAAAAGGGCTGGAATGTAGTTCAGTGGTAAAGCACCCCTGAGTTTAATCCTCAGTACCAAAAAACAAAACAAAACAAAAAAACCTGGGAGATAAGGTCCAGATTTTTTACTTCTCTAAAGAAATTGCAAGATCTGGTGATGCTAGCCTGCATTGCCATAAGGCAAAAATCAGCAGGAGCTGGTAGCAGCTGCTGTAGCAGATAGGGTTACAAGCTGACTTAACACAGCCACTCCATTCCCTATTGTCCTCCTAATATTGAAGCAGTATTCATTGCTATATATCTGAACCCTTATCTCTACCAAAAGAGAGAAAACTTAAGATAGACCAAAAGGCCATGTGAAGAAAAAACTAGTTCTAATATAAAACAGAGTTGGGCACAGTGGTGCATGCCTGTAATCCCAGCAACTCAGGAGGCTGAGGCAGGAGGATCTTAAGTTGAAGAACCACCTCAGGAACTTAGTAAGAACCTACCTCAAACTAAAAACTAAAAAGGGCTGGGGATGTGGCTGTGGTAAAGCATGCCTGGGTTCAATCCCTGGTACCAAAAAAAAAAAAGAAAAAGAAAGAGAAGGAGAAATTAGAAAACAGACTTATTTTTCTTTTTTTTTTTAATTTTTTTTTTTAGTTGTTGATGAACACAATGTCTTTATTTTATTGCTTTGTATGTGGTGCTGAGGATCGAACCCAGGGCCTCACGCATGCGAGGCAAGCGCTCTACCGCTGAGCTACAATCCCAGCCCTAGATTTATTTTTCTTTACTCATATACTTTTCCTCCTGGCCCATATAGGCATTTAAGATTTTTCCTCTTATCTAGTAAATTAAAACCACCCCTTAGGCTGGGTCTCTGGAGCAGTTGAAGACCAGATTGTCTCCTCACACTGCTCTTCAGGGAGTTGGGGAGGGATCTTGGAGAAGCTCAGCTCCTTCCTTCATTCAGGTATGTGAAGGCTTCCCTAGTACTCTGCCCATTCTAAAGGCCCAGGTGAAAGGTCCACACATTAGCTGACACTGAACTCTAAAAGAAATGGGTTTCATGTGGGATGGAGATATAGCTCAGTTGGTAGAGTGCTTGCCTCGCATGCACTAAGGCCCTGGGTTCTAATCCCCAGCACCACCACCACAAAAAAAAAAAAAAAAAAAAGTGGGTTTCTTTCCAGCATGAGAAAGCAGGGATCAATGATGGTTTGCCACTTTTGCTTCAGTTATGCCACAGGCAGGACCACGGGGGTCGTGCTGGATTCTGGGGATGGTGTCACCCATGCTGTTCCCATTTATGAGGGCTTCGCCATGCCTCACTCTATCATGCGCATCGACATCGCTGGACGAGACGTCTCTCGCTTCCTTCGCCTCTACCTGCGTAAGGAGGGCTATGATTTCCACTCATCCTCCGAGTTTGAGATTGTCAAAGCCATAAAAGAAGTGAGTGCTGCCCATGAGTGAAGAGGGATGAAGCTCCTACCTGGGGGTCCTGGGTTAGGTTCTGTTCCCAACCAGACCTCCTGGCAGATGTGTGATCACTTGGGCCCCTCTCACTGACAGATTGACCTTCCTGAATACTGCCATCTTGTGGAGGAAAGGGAGCTCTCTCTCGCTAAGCCAGGCGATGGGTGCACATTTGCCCCTTCTCTACACACTTCTTAGGTCCTTTTTGAAGAAGCCAGAATGTACTCTTTAGGCAAACAGAGCCCTCCTGCCTCCTGTGGCCCAAGGAAAGCCTCCGAGCTAGTTCATAGGGACCCTATTTTTATTTTTATTTTTTATTGTTTTGGTACCAGGGATTAAACTCAGGGGCACTCAACCACTGAGCCACATCCCCAGCCCTATTTTGTGTTTTATATAGAGACAGGGTCTCACTGAGTTGCTTAGCACCTTGCTGTTGCTGAGGCTGGCTTTGAACTCACGATTCTCCTGTCTCAGCCTCCCAAAGTGCTGGGATTACAGGCGTGTGCCACTGTGCCCAGCTCTGGGCTGATTTTAAATTGTCATCTCAAACCCAGAAGAACCAAGGTTCTAACCTTGCCTTCCAGGAAGGCTGGGGAAGGTAAGAGCTTATATCCTAGGTGCTCCCAGCACAAGCTGATAGAGACATTCCTGCTCCTGTTTCTGGGTAGCAACTCTTAGGACTGTTAGGGCAGTCACTGTGGATGGCCAGATTCTGCAGTAGCACATCACTCCCCTGGGGACTGAGACTTTGTATGCTCCAGGTTCCCTGTCAGCCTGACCATTGTGCTTGGTTCTGCAGAGAGCCTGCTACCTGTCCATAAACCCCCAAAAGGATGAGACGCTAGAGACGGAGAAGGCTCAGTACTACCTGCCGGACGGCAGCACCATTGAGGTAGTGACCAGATCTCTCTCCTCTTTCTTCTAAGACCCACAAAAGCTCTGGGCCCAAACAGAACTGCCATGAGGGCCTAGAACATGGAGCTCACAAGCAACTCTGTGTCCTGCAGAGTAGAAGTAGGGACTTTGTCCCTCTGTGTGGAGAGGAGGACACTCCAGAGGGATTTTCCTAGGTCAGGATGGATTAGGAAGTAGTATGGTTAGTGTCTATGTCCTAGTCACAGTATAAGGTGACTTGCCACTCCCTGGAATTCCCATTGATATGAAGAAATTTCTATGAATGAATGAATGAAATCTCTGAGCTAAAAAATGCCATAGATTACGTAAATGTAAAAGCTACTCCTCTCTTTTCCCAAAAGCCATATTTGTTCCTTTTTATTTCCTGTTTTGTTCCCAGAAGCTCTATCTTTGCTCCTTGAGGTCCTGTACATGTAGGGTCTGTCCTGAGCCTGGCCTTCCTAGCTTTACTAAGAGATGGGCAGACCCCATTTCTTCCATTCACACTCTCAAGGAACTTGGGTCCCAGCCCCAACCTCTTAAGTTGGCCCTTCCTCTGCAGATCGGTCCTTCCCGATTCCGGGCTCCTGAACTCCTGTTCAGACCAGACTTGATTGGCGAGGAGAGCGAGGGCATCCATGAGGTCCTGGTATTTGCCATCCAGAAATCTGACATGGACCTGCGGCGCACACTTTTCTCCAACATTGTCCTCTCAGGAGGCTCCACACTGTTCAAAGGTTGGTCTTTGCTCTTGGGTCCCCAGGAAGCATCCTAACCCTGCTGGGCCCACACAGCCCGAGAACTTACTTGAGAGTCTCTTCTTCTGCCCATTCAGGTTTTGGTGACAGGCTACTGAGTGAAGTAAAGAAACTGGCTCCAAAAGACGTGAAAATCAGGGTAGGAATGTGGTGGGGGCTGGGCTGGGCAGACCTGGGCCTCCAAGAACCTGGAGTGCCACATGATGTGACCTCCCTTGGGCCACTCAGGGTCTTTGGGCTGCAGGTGCTCTATAAGCAATGCCAAGGTGGCTCCCAGCTTACACAGTGACCCTGAGGTCTAGGTCTGCTAGAGGGAAGAGCCCATTCTCATTCTCACTCATCACTCAAAAGGAGTTCAGTACCCAGATGTGGCAGGGCACTACTGGGCTTAAGACCCCACAAGTGGTCCTTAAGAGAAAGTGAAATTGATAGATTTACTGCTACTGTGCTCCCTGCCCAGGTGGCTCCCCTGTAACACAGTCCATCTTAAGTGACTGCTGAGGGGGGCTGCCTGCGTACTGAAAGGAGGGATCCTAAATGAAGGAATGTGGTCCCTGCTTCCCCATTGAGTATCACACTAGCCACTCTCCAGAGAGACCCAGGGTACAGCAGGAGCAGAGCTTAAAACCCGTTATGTTGACTGTATCCCCTGCTCTCTGTGGGAAGACAAGCGGTAGAAGGGAGGTGGAAGGATGGAAGTCTTAGATTTCTCTTTCCACCCACCTTTGCAGATATCTGCCCCTCAGGAGAGACTGTACTCTACATGGATTGGGTAAGTAGCTTTTCTGAGAATAAGAATGAAACAGGAAGCAAAAGCATTGATTAACCCTCACCCTTATCCCTTGAAAGGCTGGCCCCAGGGGGACTGGCTGGCTGAATTCTCTCTCACACTGTTCCTCTGGATTCCCTCCACTTCAGGGGCTCTATCCTTGCCTCCCTGGACACCTTTAAGAAGATGTGGGTCTCCAAGAAGGAATATGAGGAAGATGGTGCCCGATCCATCCACAGGAAAACCTTCTAATGTCAAGACATCATCTTCACCTCTCTTTGAAGTTAACTCCACTTTAAAACTCGCTTTCTTGAGTCGGAGTGTTTGCAAGGAACTGCCTGTGTGAGTGTGTGTGTGGGTACGAGTGTGTGCGCATATGCCAGTGCCGTGTGGCCCAGGGATCACTGGGCCCAGAAAGGACGATGAACTACCCACAATGGCGATGGCCTGAGGCCTGGGGTTGACCACTAACTGGCTCCTGACAGGGGAGAGCGCTGGCAGAGGCCCCACTTCCTTCCTCAGCTGGGCCTTTGCTTGGCTGTGTGGGACTCTGGTTGCCACCAGAAAGAGATCTTGCTGCTGCCCATCCTAGGCTGGGCTGGCCCCACCCTGCCCTCACCCCCACGGTGCCCCGAGGTCCAAGGCAGCTGCTGCCTTCCCTAGTTCCTCATTCTGCTATCGGTGCCTCTTGATCATGGACTGAGGAGTGGAGCTGGGGCTAGGACTGTCTCGTTTTGTGGTGATTTGGGTTCGGGAGGCTGGGAAGCTCTCCAATACAGTTATAGACACTGGGGTAAGGAGAGAGTAGGGAGCCCTCACGTCCACCTGGACACCAGGACCACATTGGACATTTGAAGAGAGTAGAAGTGCCACCTCTGATTGGCTGCAGAGTTAATGCTTCAAACCCCAACTACATCCAGAGGGGGTTGGGAGAGTTTAAGAAGCCTGTTGGGTCTGGTCCTGTTACTCACTTCTCATCCATCCTTGTTTCAATGCCATCTTAACAATTTTATTTATTGAAGTGTTTAGTAAGGGGACTAGAGAGAGGGAGCTCATTGCTTCCTGCCCGCCTATCACCCTGCTCACACTAATGTTTACAGCACCTAGGTTTAGGATAGCATCCAGGGCCTTGCCACTCCCTGCTGTGGTGAACTGACAGTATCTGTAGGCCTCAGGACCCTTTGGGATTAAAGGCTACATTCAAAGTCACCCCACTGGCCCCTTTGTTTCTCCCTCCACTTGTTCACTACCCTGAAACCAACAGTCTGGTTGCTGGTTGGATTTTCTGAAATAGGAGGTAGAATCACTCTTCAGCAGAGGCCCCTTGTAAGGAAGGAGGGTTAGAGACACAGTCCCCATGAGACTGAAGAAAGCTGCAGTTAACCAAGTTGCCTTTTGCACTCCAGCTGATTGGGGGACTAGGTTGAAGGGCAGGAATGCCCCCTCTGGGTTGATCATGTGCTATTCTTGACTTTGGACCTATTTGGGCAGGGAGTGAAGGAAGGGGCCAGACCAGAGTGCCAGGAGCTCATGGGCTCAGGCCTGGCCCCTAGCAGTGGCCCAAGGACCTTCAACCCAGATGGTACAAAGCTGGGGGAACTTATCTTCACTGGGACCTTTACTCTGACACTAAGTCCCAACCTAGTCCTAGATTCCAGGTAGTATTCTCCCCCACGCCATCCTATGACCAAAGGCCCCTGCCAGATGTGGGCCAAAGCAGGTGTGTGAAAGCGATGTGGCGACCCGCGGACTGCAGTGTGCTTAACCAGCTCACCCCCCTTCTCTTAGCCTAAGCCTGTCCCTCGCACAGCCTCGCACAAACCACATTGCCTGGTGGGGCCCAGTGTACTTAAATAAAGTCGTTCCAATACACACATCAACTGGGCCTCTGTCTGTGGCCAGTGTTGGGTGGGAAGAGGGAGAAGCTGCAGTCTCTGAATCTGAGGCAATGACCAGACCTAGTCTGTCCTCTAGCCAGATATAGCTAGACTGTAGCCCAAGCCTCAGCCTGTCAGGTGGATGAAGAGAAAGCAATGTTTAGGTGCCTGTGATCCCAACAACCCAGGAGGCTGAGGTGGTAAGATCACAAGTTCAAGGCCAGCCATAGCAACTTAGACCCTCAAAAAATAAAAAAGACTGGGGATGCAGCCCAGTGGTAAGGTACCTTAGTTCTATCCTCAGTACCAAAAAAGAAAAAATGGTGTTCACACCCAAATCTTAGTTTAAGAACCAAGGGTCTAACTCCTGTGTGCACACTCAAGCCCATGGGTGAGGCTCAGCTCTTGACATCCCTGAAGTCAGAGGTTTTCCAAACTTTCATGTCAAGTATGGGAGCTTATTAAAATTCAGAGCCCACACCCAGATATTCTGGTTAATCATTTTTTTCCCATTTTGAACCTGTACCTGGCAGAAAACTGCCAGGTGCCTAGACGTTTAAACTCTCCAATAACCCTATAAAGTATACATGGTGTTTTTGTTTTTGTTTTGGTACCAGGGATTGAACTCAGGAGTACTTGACCACTGAGCCACATCCCCAGCCCTATTTTGTGTTTTATTTAGAGACAGGGTCTCACCAAGTTGCTTAACACCTTGCCATTGCTGAGGCTGGCTTTGAACTTGCGATTTTCCTGTCTCAGCCTCCCAAAGTGCTGGGATTACAGGCGTGCACCACCAAGCCCAGCTAATACATGGGTTTTTTATGATTCATGAAGCAATTTCCCAAAGCTCTCCCATTTATTAGCTGGGGTGTATGCCCAAGCAATACAGCCCTTGAGCCTACATTTCGATACCCTGTGCAGACTCTCAAAACCTCTGGCCTTAACCAATGAGTCCCAGTGGGAGTCAGTTTTGCCCCCAGGACACATCATGCTGTGTCTGGAGACAGGTTTGGTTGTCACAACTGGGGACGCTGCTACTGGCATCTGGTAAGTAGAAGCCAAAGATGCTAAACCTACAATGCAAATTGCCCCCGTGTCTCTAGTACCAAGGCTGAAACATGCTGGCCCAGAGCAGTGGTTTTCAATCCCTGCCACAAGAAAAAGTCATCTACAGAAATTTTTGAAATCTTAATGCTCAGGTTATACTCAAGGCACTTTAAGTCAGAATTTTGAAGCTCAGGTGGCCCCAAAGTTGAGGCCCTCTGGCCTGGCAGACTCCTGTTTGATGACATGTCTAGCAGCAGTGCACAGGAAACACTGGGATGGCTGACTCCAGGCCTGAAGCCACTTGGGCCTCCGGCACCCATGCGACCAGCACTCTGCATGCTTGCCTCTGGCACCTCAGCAAGCCTGATGTAGGTAGCCACCCTGTATTTAGGAAAATCCTCTTAGGGTGTTTTTCCTGTTTGGTGAGGAATCCTGTTCCCCAATCCCATCAACCCAGCTCTCTTTCCCTCCTCCCTCTCTCTCACATGGACGTAAGGAGTAGGAATGACTGACTTTAATCAATCTGTAACAAAATGAGCTTCTCCAGAGGCATATTGACGGGAGAGTCTTGCAGGAAAGGGAACATGCTACTTCAAACAGCTGCGGCAGAGAACTGTCTGAGAGAAACCACTAGGAGGCAGCGGCAAGTGGCACTTAGAGTAGGCTTCCCTTGACTGGGCAAAAGGGAGCATTTGTGGTATCAAAAAGGGTTCTTGAGCCCACGAGAGCGGCCCGCACTAGCTGACAGGAGTCTGGGCCTCCAGGCCGCATGGCAGTCCTATGTGCACTACATGTAGCCTCATCCCTTTTGGTCTTCTTTCCTCTTGCCCACAGAGGAAACATGTCCCTGAGCACATAGAGCCCAGCCCTTGCTCAAACTGAGCCAGATAGCTAGGGAGGAAGAGACTTCAGTGACATTCCTGGCTCAGTCCCACCCAGGAGCTCCCATCTGCCATCTCTAGGCTGCACCCAAGGAAGGTGAACTATCAGGACATTGGCAAAAGTGGCTCCTGCTCCCAGAGTGGAGCAGTGTCCTCAACAGGGTGGCCTACTGCACCTCTCACACTGTCTTAATGTCCAGGGTTTGGACCTGTGCCAAGTTCTGGCGCTGGGCCTTGACCATGTGCAGGCGCCTCCCATGCAGCGTGAACTGGGACCAGGTAAAGAGCTGCAGCAGTGCACAGGTGATGGGTACCAGCACCAGCAGGTAGAAGCAGCCCTGGCGGAGCGTGGGAGCCTGGGCTGGGGCTGGGGCTGGGGCTGGGGGCTCTGGCCAGGGCTGGGCACTCCCCACAAGGGTCATTGGAGGCTGTTGGAAAAGGTCATGACCTAGGACAAGAGAGCACAGAAAGTACATGGTCAGCCAGTTCCCCTCCAAAGTCCAAGGAGTAATATTTCAAATGTCATGTGTCCCAAACCATAACTCTTGATGCCTCCCCAAACCTGCTCCTCCCAGTCTTCCCTTTTTGTGAAAGGCACTACCATCTACTCAATAATTCAGGCCAAATCCTGTAATCCTGCCTCAATTCCTTGGTTAACTTCATCACTTTCCAATACCCAAGCTTTGTCTCCCCCAACTCTAAAATGCATCCCCTCCTGCCACCATACTGGCCCAAACCTCCATTGTCTCTGTGACAGTCTTCCAGTTATCTCCCTGCTATTCCTACTCTGGCTTCCCTATGATCCAATCTGTCCTCCCATGAAACAGCTATGATGAACTTTCCAAAACATCAATCGGACCAGGCACTGTAATCCCAGCTACTGGTGGGGGTGGGCAGAAGGATCACAAGTTCAAGGACAGCCTAGGCAACTTTAGCAAGACCATGTCTCAAAATAAGAATTTTTTTTTTTTTTTGGTACCAGGGATTGAACTCAGGGGTACTCGATCACTGAGCCATATCCCCTGCCGAATTTTGTATTTTATTTAGAGACAAAGTGTCACTGAATTGCTTGGCATCTTGCCATTGCTGAGGCTGGCTTTGAACTCGCAATCCTCCTGTCTCAGCCTTTCCAGCCACTGGGATTACAGGCGTGCACCACTGCGCCCAGCAAAATAATTTTTAAAAAGAGCTGAGAGGTGTAGCTCAGTGCTATAATACTTTCCTGGCAGATGAGAGGTCCTGGGTTCAACCCATAGTACCACTAAATAAATAAACAAATACATAAATAAACAAACACTAAATAAACAAATAAATAAAATCAGACCATGTCACTGCCCTGCTTGTAACTCTCCCAGTATCTTCCCTGTGCAACACAAATAAAATCCAAATCCTGCCATGATCTACAAAGCCCTCTTCACTCCCAGCCTCATCTCCAAATCTCCCGATACACAGGGCCTGACACGTGCCATCCCCTCTGCCTATTATTCACTAAGATCTTTTCTTGACCAAAACCTTGCCATTCAGTTCACATCCTGAACATCACTTTCAAGGAAAGGCCTTGCATAGCCACATTTAGTGGTTTCTCAGCCACAGGCTCTCACCTTTCCCCATCTATTTTACCACTACACTTACCACTACTTGATATATTCTTGTTTGTTGTTTATTTCCAACACCCTGCTCCCAACTAGAGAATAAGCCCTGTGATAGGGAAGACCTTGTCTGTTCCTCATTGTGAGCTCCCCAGCACACACAGTAAGTGTTCTATACTCACTTGAATAGATGAGCAAAGTAATGAAAGAAGGAAGGAATCTGAGACCAAGTTTCCTCTACCTGTGTGGGTAGCAGCCCAAGATAGCCTGGGCCTAGCCAATGGCCATTTTCTCTCCTTCACTTGTGTGCCAGGTAAGCTGTGCCTCTGGAGCCTCACCTGTATAGAAGCAGAGCAGCCAGGTGCCTAGCAGTGGGGCAAAGGTCTGGCCTGGTTTGGTCACCAGGGCAACCATGCCAAAGAGAAGCGCCGAGGCTGCTTGTTTGCGATGGTTCAGCACCAGGTCCTCATCCACCAGGTCAGTGACCACCAGGGTCAAAAGCTTGCAGGTTCCCTCAGTGAAAACACGGTTGCTGCCAGCAGAGGGAGTGGGCAAGGGTGAAGGGTGGGACAGAGGTGTGGGGTAGGGGGTGAGGGTGGACAGAAGCATACCTGGCAATGAAGAAGCACAGCAGGCCAGGATGGTCTGGGCCAGCCACCAGCATGAGCAGGCTAAGGCCCAGCTTGAGCAGAAAGAGACCCCGCACTACTGCATAGACACCCCAGCGCCGACACAGGGGCAGGAAGTACAGGTTGTTGAGATGGGGAGCAACATAGGAGATACCTGGGGAAGGAAGAGGGCCTTGCCTCGTCAGGGGCACTGCCACAGCCTCAGCAGTGATTGACGTAACCCTCAGAATCAGAGTTTGCATCAATTGCACACTAACAATGTGCTAGGATCTGTGCTAAGAGTGTCACACACTTTAATTTTTCTTGTTGGTACTGGGGATTAAACCCACGGCCTTACATATACCAGGCAAATTTAATACCACTGAACTACTTCCCCAGCCTTTTGTTTTGTTTTGTTTTGGTACTGGAGATTGAACCCAGGGATGCTGAGCTACATTTACAGTCCTTCATAAAAATTTTGAGACAAGGTCTCACTAAATTGCTGAGGCTGGCTTTAAACCTGTAATCCTCCTGCCTCAGCCTCCGGAATTGCTGGGATTACAGGCATGCAATATGCCCAGCTTTCCTAGCCCTTTGAAATTTTATTTGAGACAAAGTCTGGCTAAATTGACCAGGCTGACTTTGAATTTGCGATCTGCTGTCTCAATCTCTGGAGTAGCTGAGATTATAGGGGTGTACCATCACACCACATGCTTATAATTAATCTTCCCAAGCCTTTAAAGTAAATAAGGAGATTGATTCCAGGATTACCCAGGAAAAGCAAAATCCATAGATGCTTCAGTGCTTTATATAAAATGACATGGTATTTGCATTTAACCTAGTCACATCCCACACACACACTTTAAACTATATCCTATTCCTTATAACACCTAATACCATGTACATGTAAATAATTGTTATAGTATTTACTACATAAATATAAATTGTCATGCTATTTGCTATAAATTTATAATATAAACTATATTGTTTAGGGGCAATGACAAGAAAAAAGACTATGTTTAATGCAGATGCAATTTTTTTCCTAAATATTTTCAATCTGTGGTTGGTTGAATCCACAGATATGGAGCCCACAGGTCCAGGCTTTGTCCTTACTTTACAGGTGAGAAAGGGAGACCCCCCCCCCCAAAATTAAATGACATACGGATGACCACCCAGGGAGAGAACATGGTCAAGACACACCCAGGCTTAACAGACTGTAGTCCTCACTGCTAGGCAATCACCGCACCGCACCACAAAGCCTCTGGGTGGCACCATCACCAAGAGGATCCACATGGGTCAGCCCCGCCCTAAAGCCCAGCACCTCAGGAAAACGCTGGCCTCAGGGTGCAACCCCCTAGCAGATTCATCCCAGCTCTCTGCCACCTGGCCCTCAGCTAGTGAGGTGACCATGCCTGCAGCTGGGTTAAGAGCTCTGGGTACAGCCTCTGTCCTTTAACCTGCCTGAGGTACCCACTCACCCAAGAGGAAGGAGCCAGTGGAGAGGGAGATGTGGTCTGACAACAGATGCTCCAGGAAGAGGGGGAAGAAGTTGCTGTTGAAGTGACAGTGGAACACCTACAAGCCGACAGGGCAATAAGGAGGGTGACCCCAGCAGGGCCACAAGCCACCAGAGGAAGCACGCATCCCCTGGTCCTCAGAACAATAGAGAACCAGCCTCTGTCCCCAAGTCCCTAAACAGGGAACATGCCAGAAAAAGATCTAAAGCCACACTCCTGTTGGTTATCAAAAAGTTAGAGGCATAGTAAAATAGTAATTGGAATAAGTTTTTCTTTTAATTGAAAACACATTAGTCAAACAAGTTTCAAGACATAAAAGTAATTGATTTCTAAATGTGGCTAACTTGTACACTACATGAGTTTTGGGGATGATGCTTGATGTTTTAAAAAGATTGTCACAGAGTCCCAATAGGAGACAATCTTTCAGCCTTCACTTTATAGGTAAGGACAAGGCCACCCAGAGAGGCTGATACCTACCTGAGGTCATTTGGGGAATGAGACAGTGAGAAAATGCTGCAACCCAGGTTCAACATCCCAGTCTTGGTCCCTGCCACCAAATTGCCCAGCAAGGCCTCCTAAGTGCTGAGCTCCTGAGGCACTTGTCCACTAGAGTGTGATATAGCACAGTCACTGGAAGATACCATTCCCAATACCTGCACCAGGTCCATGCCCACGAACCACAGAAAGTTTTGGTGGCGTGCCAGCTGCCGGAGGTATTGGCCCAAGGTGATGCTGCCCGCTTCCTCACTGCCCACTAGCAGCTCCTCTCTGTACAGGCTACGGGGCAGAGGGGAGGTGAGTACTGCTGGGGCTGGGCCAGAGTCAGCTCCCACCCCAGGGCAGCCACCCATTAGCCAGAGGACACAGCATCAGCCTGGGATCCCAGCACTGAAATCAGATTTTGAACCTGGGGAGCTAGGGCTGGCTACTCACCCGCCATCCATGGCCAGGGTTGAGTACCCGGGGTCCTTTCCGGCCACCTCAACTCGCCGCCTCAGCAGTTGTGTGGCCCCCAGAAAGCCCAGCCCAGAGCCAGCAGCCAGTGCCACACAGAAGGCGCGGAAGGAGGAGAAGTCCTCCTTGTTCCAAAAGGCATAGGAGGCAAAGACAGAGAGGGAGCCAGCTGCACTGAAGAGGGAGCAGTAGAAGTTGAGATGGGTGCGGTCGTGGGCGGAGAGGGCCAGGTCGGCCAACAAGGCATGATGGTGAAGGTCCACGAGTGTCAGGAATCCATCATAGAGGCATAGGCACAGCAAGAACTGCAGGCCAGCTGGGGCCCAGGGCACCCAGAATGCCAGGAACGACAGTGCCAGCAGTGGCCCGTGCCTGCCTAGTGCCCGCACCCGTGCCAGCACCACAGCCCTTGAGGAGAGCCTGGCGCCTGACCTGCCAGGGAGAGGAGGGTGTTGGGAGATGCCCTTTTGGCCTTGGCAGACCCCAGTTCCCCTGTCCAGGCCTCAGAGGAGGGACAGGGGCCCAGAATGTAGGACTCACATTGGGGTGCACCCCAAGTCTCCAATCTCCAACTTAGGAAGCACAGCTTACCAATGGGTGCACTTTCCTCTGACCTACCCACCCCCCACTAGTCTGTCAGTTGATGGCCAAAGGGCAGTGAGATACCCACTTCTCAGACTTGGGAGCATAAAGGGCCCAAGTATGGAGGAAAGGGAATCTGACAGCAGCAGCATAGAGTGTTTGCTGTGCAGAGTTCTGAGAAGCCACACAAGCCAAGCTGGGGTCAGTCTCTTCCCTGGTGAGCAAGGCAGAGGTTAGGCAAGGCCAATTTTCCAACTTGGATAGAGCCTGCCCTGGCCCCTGGGAAGGGAGTGGATCCACATCCAACACCTGAACTGGCCTTTCTTTCCCCACCCCAAATGCAGGCAGGGGTCCTCCAGTACTAGAGAAAGGTGGACACAAAGCAGCTTTGAGCCATTCCCAAATACAAACCAGGGCTGAGAGCTGAGGAACTGACGGTCACTTAGCCAGCCGAAGAGGGGGTCATTGAGGCTGTTCCAGAGGAGAAACACCGTCTGCAGGCAAAAGGAGATGGGGAAGGTGGGGTCCAGGCAGCTTCCATCAGAACTCCCCACCCCTCAAAGGTGGCCCCAGCTATGCTGCCCGCAGACCTTTGCTGTCAGTTCCTCTGCTGAGACCATGCTCCCAGCCTCTCACCTATCAATGCTCCATCCAGGGCCCAGGTGGTAAGTGTAACCAGATGACAGATCAGTATGTGTGACTGTATTGTACATGAACACATAGAACAATCAATGTATAAGACAGTGGCCAGGAAAACTGATCTAATCCCCACTGAGAAGTCATCAAGGCCTCTTTCAGCTTTTCTGGTTGAGTCTTAGTGGACAACCTGGCCTGCCTCATGTCCCTGAATAGGTGGGACCCAGCCCTGCCATCCATCCAGCTGGCTGCCCAGTGCTGATCCTACCTCTCCAACCCAGAAGGCCACTTTGTTGATCTTGTACACTGAGACAAAGGTGTCCACATAGTAGAGCAGGAACACATTATGCAGGATGGAGGTGAAGAGGGCCAGGGAACCATAGACGACAGCTGTGGGCAGGCCCAATAACCAGGCCTGGGGCCATCCCAGCCCCATGACTGCCAGCCTGATTTAACCCCAGGAGCTCATGGTCACCAGCAGTCTCCCCATTCTTTTCCCTAGAAAAGAAAGAGCCCGTTAGCAGCAAGGATCAGAGACTACTCTGCTCCTAACCCTATCCTCTGAGTCCTTTAAAAACTCATTTCCAGCCAGGTGTGGTAGCATATACCTGTAATTCATTCCAGCTACTCGCAAGGCTGAGGCATGTTCAAGGCCAGGGCTGGGGGTCTAACTCTGTGGTAAAGCACTGTGTAGCATGTGCAAGAGCCTGCGCTCAATCCCCAGTACTAGCCCCCCAGTACTGGGGGGCTAGTACTAGTATATTGTACTAGTACTAGTATATTGCAGCTAGGGCATGGTGGCACACACCTGTAATCCCAGTGGCTTGGGAGTTTGAGGCAGGAGGATCACAAGTTGAAAGCCAGCCTCAACAATTTAGCAAGGCCCTACGCAATTCAGTGAGACCCTGTCTCTAAATAAAAGAGTAAAAAGGACTGAGGTTGTGGCTCAGTGGTTGAGCATCCCTGGGTTCAATCCCCATTACCAAATAAATAAATAGCAAGTTCAAGGTCAGCCTGGTGAGACAATGTCTCAAAAAGAAAAAAAGAAAGAAAAAAGAGGGCTGGGGGGTGCAGTTCAGTGGTAGAGAATTTGCCTGGCATATGCAAGGTCCTGGAGTTCAATCCCTAGTACCAAACACATACATACTCATTTCCAGCGGGAGACAGTTTATACACAAAACAAATCTGGAGAACCACCAATGAAGGACAGCAATGCCAAGTTATCACTTACTCTGGGAGTAACTCAACAAAACTGATAAGGGCCCTGGGAAGGGAAGGCAGCCACCCTACAAGTGCTGGACACTCAGTATCTTACACCCACACTGTGCAACCTTCAGGGCCTGGATGTGACAGCCTTGGACTTGGGCACATGATGTACTTACAGTGTATCCTCAGATAAGTTAACTTAACCCAAGTTTTAGTTTCTTTTTCCATAAAATGAGAAAAGGGATCATTATACCTACTTTACAAAAGAATGTAAGGGTCACCTTAAAAATTTTAAAATGCTTTAAAAAAAGAAGCCGGGCGCGGTGGCTCAAGCCTGTAATCCCAGCACTTTGGGAGGCTGAGACAGGAGAATCGTGAGTTCAAAGCCAGCCTCAGCAACAGTGAGGCGCTAAGCAACTCAGTGAGACCCTGTCTCTACATAAAACACAAAATAGGGCTGGGGATGTGGCTCAGTGGTCGAGTGCCCCTGAGTTCAATCCCCAGTACCAAAAAAAAACAAAAAAAAAAGCTTTAAAAAAAGAATGTAAGGGTTCACAGAAAGTGCTCAATAAATCAACAAATGTTGATGGTGTTTTGTTTATTTTGTTTTGTTTTTTGTTTTTTGGTACCGGGGATTGAACTCAGGGACACTTAACCACTGAGCCACATCCCCAGCCCTTTTTTATATTTTATTTAGAGAGAGAGTCTCACTGAGTTGCTTAGGGCCTTGCTAAATTGCTGCAGCTGGCTTTCAACTTGAGATGCTCCTGCCTCAGCCTCCCAAGCCACTGGGATTACAGGCGTGTGCCACCTTGCCTGGCTGATGGTGTCACTATTATCTTTACAAAATCCCTACAAAGTTTATAGCACTATTATGATTTTATAGGAGAGCAACACCAAGTTCAGAGATGGTGAGTAGCTTGAACAATGTCACACAGCAATAAAGTAACATATTTGCACTCATACTTGTCTGACACCAAAACATTTTCTGCTACTTGTCTTCCCAAATCAGGTTCCCATACATTGTTGGAGAGAAGGGAAGAAATCCAGTGTCATGACTGCACTGTGATAAGAATGGTAAGATGTAATCCCAGCAACTCTGAAGGCTAAGGCAGGAGAATCACAAATTCAAAGCCAACCTCAGCAAATCAGAGAGGCCCTAAGCAAGTTAGTAAGACCCTGTCTCAAAATAAAAAAATAAAAAGGGCTGGGGATGTGGCTCAGTGGTCGAGTGCCCCTGAGTTCAATCCCTGGTACCAAAAAAAAAAAAATATATATATATATATATATATAAATATATATATAGATGCTGACTTAGTGGGTCTGGGGAGGAACCTGAGATTCTGCTTTTCTAATAGGCTCCCAGGTGAGGCTGCTGCTGCTGGCCCGTGACCACACTCTTTAGGCAGCAAGGCATTAAGTTTCTGTCTTTTCTTTTAGACTCAAAGCTACTGTTCTCTTTTCAGAAAAATAATTCCCACATGACCTCTTGAGGGAAGCTACAGAGGCTTCCTTCTCTCAAGTTTTGTATTGTGAATCATAGGTTCAAGTCCTAACTCCCCAACCTCTGAATATGATCATATTTAAAAATGGGACTTGTAGCCAGGCACAGTGGCTCAAGCCTGTAATCCCAGCACTTAGGGAGGCTGACACAGAAGAATCGCGAGTTCAAAGCCAGCCTCAGCAATGGCGAGGTGCTAAGCAACTCAGTGAGACCCTGTCTCTACATGAAACAAAAAATAGGGCTGGGGATGTGGCTCAGTGGTCAAGTACCCCTGAGTTCAATCCCCAATACCAAATAAAAAAGGGACTTATGCAGTAGTAACTAGGTTAAGATGAAGTCATACTGAATCAGAATGGGCCTAATGACAGGTGTCCTTACAAGGAAAGGGAAATCTGGACACAGAGAAGCTGGCCATGTCAAGATGAGGCAGGAATCAGTAATGCAGCTACAAGCCAAGGAATGCAAGGACTGCCAGCAACCACCAGCAGCTGGAAGAGGGATGCAAAAGGGCTTCCCTAGGGGCTCTAAGAGAATGTGACCCTGCTAAAGCCTTGACTTCAGATTTCTACCCTCCAGAACCATAACAGAATAAACAGTTACTTTAGGCCATCCTCGTGTCATTTGTTGTGCCATCCCAAGTAAACCGAAGGGCTGATCCTCAGAGAGCCCCCATTTCCTTTAGCCCAAGCCTGCCCATGGCTCAGGTATCTATGCACACACACTCCCGCACAGGGCCAAAACCTGTTTTTCCTTGGCCTCAGTCCAACAGAAGGGGCAGCATCTCCATGGAACCTGTCCCGTGTCCCCAGACCATCAAGGTTCCCTCTGGTTGGTGAGCCACTGGCTGGCCTGAGTGAGGCCAGGCTCCCGCTTCCTCCCAGTCCTGCCTGCAAGGCCTCTGCAGTTCCAGCCCAGCCTCCTCTCTCTCCTCTGGCCAGGCTCTCGTTCTGGCTGGGTCCTCCAGGGGGAAGCACCCCTCATCTCCACCCTTCAGGAGCCAGCACGGGTCCCAAATGCCCTCACTCCTGGGAACTCATGGGGCCCTCTTCCCCTGCACACTTGGCATCTAATGGTGGACACTGCCTTCCACCACAACCTCACAACTGGGTTTCAAGAACTGTGTCTTCCCCACTTTCTCCTTCAGGGACATGGGTGTCTTCACCAGCTCTTGCTACAGGAGAGGCTGGCTAAAAAGAGGTTCTAAGAGGACAATGAGAGGGATTCCCCCGCCCCCAGCATCTCTTTTGGGCTCACTAGAGAGTCACTCAAGATCCACCCCTCAGCCTGTGCCAGCCTTGCGCCAGTCTGTGCCTCATGGCAGGAGCACAAGAGAGAAGTGGCCAAAACTATCTGAAATATGCCACTAACCCTGTGAGAATCTCCTCTGGGCTGGACCACAGTGGTCCTACCTCACCCTGCAGCAGGAGGATGGCCAAGTGAGCCCAAAGGAAAATGCTTGTCTTTTTTTCCTCAGAGATGGAGGTGGAACTAACATACATATGCACAAATTCAAAGTGTACAGTCAGGAAAGTTATAGTGTGTACACCTGTGACACCATCACCACCACTGAGATAGGGAACATACCCATCACCCTGAGTTCCCTTTGGCACTGCTTTTCTTTTGTTTTGTTGTTTTTTTATATTGGAGGGTTGACCCCAAGGGCACTTAACCACTGAGCTATATCCCCAGGCCTTTTTATTTTTTGAGACAGGGTCTAAGCTGTTGAAGCTAGCTTTGAACTTGAGATTCTCCCAGGCCACTAGGATTACAGGCATGCACCACTGTACCCAGCCCTAGCCCTTTTTATTTTTTGAGACAGTCTTGATAAGTTGCTGAGGGTCTAAGATACGAGGCTGGGGCTAGGGCTATAGCTCAGTAAAAGAGCACTTGCTTAGCATGTGTGAGGCACTAGGTTCAATCCTTAGTACCACATAAAAATAAACAAAGCCATTCTGTCCACCTACAACTACAAAAAAGATTAAAACAAAAATAAAGATACCAAAGTTGGCCTCAATGCCTCAGCCTCCCAGGTTGCTGGGATTAAAGGCATGCATCACTGCATAGAGTCTGGCATTACTTTTTCTTTTTTGGTACTGGAGATTGAACTCAGGGGCACTTGACCACTGAGCCACTTCCCCAGCCCTATTTTGTGTTTTATGTAGAGACAGGGTCTCACTGAGTTGCTTAGTGCCTCGCCATTGCTGAGGCTGGCTTTGGACTCGCGATTCTCCTGTCTCAGCCTCCCTAAGTGCTGGGATGAGAGGCTTGCGCCACGGCACCCAGCTTGGCATTACTTTTTTTTTTTTTTTTTAATTTTTCTTGGTTGTTTATGGATCTTTATTTATTTTATTTATTTGTATGTGGTGCTGAGAATCGAACCCAGTGCCTCACACATGCTAGCCAAGCGCTCTACCACTGAGCCACAACCCCAGCCCTTGGCATTACTTTTTGAAGTAAGAGAATGGAGAGAA
The DNA here is from genome assembly GCA_004024805.1 of Geosciurus inauris. Lineage (NCBI taxonomy): Eukaryota > Metazoa > Chordata > Mammalia > Rodentia > Sciuridae > Geosciurus > Geosciurus inauris. The sequence goes on from PVHX01002507.1 coordinate 152,280, forward strand.
GAAATGACTGGAGTTCTCAAATGTCCTGACTCTCTACCTTTTACAGCTTGTGTGACCTGGAACAATTTACTTGACCTCTCTATGCCTTAGTCACAAGGTATTTTTAGGAGGCAAAGAGAAACTACTTACAATCACTGAGCACAAAACAGTGAGCACCAAACTTGAGATGAGATGGTTAGTGGAGATCTCTACCCTTCCATAAATTGGAGGCCCCATGATCTGCCACACAGGAATGGGTTAAATGAGATGCTCCTCAAGGATTATGGCACGGGGGCTATAAAACACAATGTATACCTCCATCACTATCCTTAACTCAGGTCACTCACTCTGATTCCCCCTGGGCCTCTCAGAACTCCCTTGTTCAACTCCACAACCTTTGTCAAAAAAGAGTGACGCCTTCTGACTGCTAAGCAGATGCCCAGTGTCCTGCCATTGTCACTGGAGGTGAACACTTAAGGTCCTCAGCCACCACCAGCTGGCTCCCTATTCTCCCTGGGGTGAGGTTAGAAGATCTCAAAACGTGGTGAGATGGAAAGGGTATAACTTTTGGCATCAGAAGGGCCCAGGTTCAAATCCCAACTGCACTTCATGAAAGTGTAACCTCAGGCAAGTCGCCCTAGCTGAGCTTTGGTTTCCTCATCTGCCAAAACGAGTCATAAAGCCTGTCTTTATAGGAGTACAGAAAGGATTAAATTAATGCCCAGGAAATCCAGAGCATCATGCCTGTCACATGGCTGATGCTCAGAAACTACCTGTTTCATATAACAGATAAGAGTAGGAGCAGGTGAATATCCTGGGACTCAGGCCCCTCACGCAAGTCAGCAAACTAGAGAAAAAGATGGCAAAAGGGTGAAGTCAGAAGAGGCAAAGAGCAGAAACACATTCGACGAATGCCAGAGACAAAGCCCCACCACAAGTCTGAGCTGGAGGCAAAGCTACCTGTCCAGGTAAACCAGCCTGGAATGGGAGACAGGAGTGCAAGAGGGCTCTTCATCAGTTTCTTTTCCAGATTCCACTCCTCCATCAGCAAAGCCTTCCCCTACTCTCCTCCCCTCTCTCCACCACCACAGCAGAGGCAGGCTTGCCTCTTCCAGGAAGACCAGCATGGAGCCCATGCTGGCCCAGCTGCATAAACTGGGGTCTGCAACCTGCAACGAACATCATGCCCCGCTGGCACCTTGCACAAAAGTCTGCTGGAGGCCCCACAGCCCATCCCTGCCCTAGGAATAGTCCCAGTGGGTGACCTTGGGTCCATCCCATTCTCTCTCCCTGGAGCAGTGGGGATGTTGATGCCAACTTCTTAGCTGGTTGTGGCTGAAATGCAAAAGAAATCTAAAGCATCAAGCAAAGTGCCTGGCACATACAAGACTCAATAAACAGCAGCTTTATTAATTTTTTTCATATTTATGAAGTTTATTTTCATGATTTTTAAAAGATCAGTCACTGACCCCCTCTGGTAAGTCCATGACTGAAGCTGTCTTTGCAGTACCCAGTACTAATGCCTCTTAGTGCCTGGAACATCTCAGCCTTTCTCATCTGCCATCTCCAAAATTCTTTTTTAAGTGCCACCTCCACACGTCTGTTCATACTGTCCCTTCCATCCACGATATCCTAGATGTGACACCACATCATTTCTCAGGTATTTAGGAGATCTGGCTTTCACATCATGAATTCCTACAGCTCTGCTGCCACTCCAACCACATTTTATAGATGAAGAAACCAAGGCTCTGAAGGTTAAATAACTGGTCCAAGGTCACAGAACCATTAGGTAATGGAACCAAGATTCAAAATGGTTTTGACTTTTTAGTCATTTAAATTTAGCATTTCTCACTTTACTATGCACCCCTCTTCTACAACCTTAGCAAATTCTGCTCATCCAAAACCCAGTCAGTGCCACAAACCTTCCCAGGCATACAAATCAGGGTTCTCTCCCTTTTTCAGATACCAGTCCCCTGTATCAAGCATGCAAATGCTTTCCTTACCCTCCTCCAGCCCACAAGCTCCTTAAAGCAGGACCAGATCAGCCCAGCCTGACTTTTGCCTCTGTTTCCACATACAGGTGCTCAGTTAATACCTGATAGGTCCATTTACCCCAAAAGAGCCAATATGAGCATTCATCTGCAGCCCTTGGAAGAGCAGCCATGAGAAAATCCCCAGGCCTCACTGTGTCCCAAGTTTGCTGTTCCACTCGGCTGTGAGAATCAGAAAAAGGCAAGTTTGATGTGTCCCTCTGAGTGAAACATTTAGAGCAAAACAACATGGGCAGAAAGATGAATATTGATACTAGCAAAGAGTATTAAGCTTTCACCAAATGCACAGTCCCATGCTAAGACAAACAGAAACAATATGGGCAGAGAGCTCAGAGGAGGGAGGTAGCAAGGGGCCAGATCAGGAAGGAAGGGTTTTGTAACCCTCACACAACATTCTATCCTGAAGACAGTGGGATGGGAGACACTGACTGGGGGTAGGAGGTGACAGCTCATAACTGTTTGGAATAAACACTCTGGCATTTTGTAAAAACTCTCCCCGCTTCACCCCATCAGGCTCCTGGGAGATAAAAAACTAGAAATGTAATCAGCATGTCCTTGATTTATGAACCAACGTGTGGTGTGTATAAGGAGTGCCAGTGGAGTTAGGGGAGGAAACCAAGAATGCCAGATTGGACTCTGGAATGACAGGCATCAGAAAGATGATGAGTATTGGCTAGGATACCCCTCAGGAGGACAAAAGACTGTAGAAGCAGTTGAGTGCAGAGGTGAAAAGCTACTAAAAAGCAAAATTTGCAGTTAGGAGCCCAGGGTCAGATCTGAGTGTTATCACTAACTAGCTCAGTTTACTCCCACATCTGTGAAATGAGAAAACAATCCCATCCCCTGGCTGTCCTCAGGGTATCAAATGAACAGATAAAAGATTAAGGTATAACAAGCAAAGCAAATACTAGGCAAGACCATTTTCTCAATAAGCAGCTGACCTCTGAATTATTCGCTGTTTTCTGCTTCACACTCTGGAGTCATCTTCCTCCCCAATCACCCAAAAGCAAGGTCCAGTCTTAGAAGCTCTGCTGGGAAACTGCACTCTCTATTAGAAATACTAATGGTCCCATCCTTCTCCTCGGGCTAGAAATTAACTTTCACCTGTCTCCCTCCCCCACGGGTTACTAAGGTGGCACCATAGAGTCAGTGGCCTCACCCCAAGACTACGGACCCCTTCTAAGCAACTGAGTTCAGGATCAACCAAGAAGCCCTTTACTCAATAACTGCACTGAAACACGTGTGCACATTAAAATCACCTGAGGAGCTGTTCGCGAATACCCAAGATCGGGCCTCACCTCAAACCAATAAAAATCAGAATCTCTTGGGGTGGATCCCATCATGGACACCCCCGCCCCATACTGGGGATTGAACCCAAGGGTACTCTATCACTGACTGCGCTACACCCTCAGCCCTTTTTATTTCAAAAATTTGACAAAGTATCTTGTTAAATTGCCAAAGCTGGCCTCGAATTTGCAATCCTCCTGCTTCAGCCTCCCAAGTCGCTGGGATTACAGGGGTGCGCCACCACGCCTGGCACATTTATGTTTTTTAAAAAGCTTCCAAAGATGGGGCTGGGTATATAGCTCAGTGAGTAGAGTGCTTGCCTTGCATGCACAAGGGTCTAGGTTCAATCCCCAGCAAAACACACACACACACAACCACAAAAGCCTCCTAAGTGGTTCTACTGCGCCACCAGGGTTAAGAGCCATGTCAATGAATGGATCCTGGCCTGACCCATGACGTCTCACGACCATATACCCAGGGAGCTATCAGACCCATTGCATCCCCTTCTCCCTATACCCCAAGCCCTTCTGCACGGATTTCAGCCTTGTGTCTTGAGCCCAGCTTCTCCCGCCATGACCCCAGAAGTCTCTGAATCCACAACCCGATCACCTCAAACACCCGAAAACAGTCTCCATAACTCCCAGAGCAGACAGCATTCCCTAACTCCTTGGGCTTGTCATTTGTGTCAGACTGGCCTCAAGTCCAACCCACGCCTGCCCTGGAGCTCCGACCACCCGCCAGCCCCTCACCGCAATCCTAGTAGGCGAAGCCTAATTCCGAGGCTGCGGAGAGCCAGGTGCCAGACAGTGCGCCTGCGCACACGCAGCCCTGGGCTTCCCTGCTCACTCCCTCCGCCCCAGCCCAGCGATTGGCTCTGCACGGCTCCCCGGACCACAGCTCTGGCAGGTGGCCCGCGCCTGAGGCTGCAGCAGCCATGTTTATTCTGGGCTCTTGCCCTTAGCCACCAAAAAAAGTGGACACTAGCAAATAGGGGCATGTTGCCTGGATTCCTGACTGGCTCATCCCCTCTCTCACCTCCACGAGGTTATTTTCGCTCAAATCAAGTTTCTTTTGGGGGCGCTCCTCTCCTCCTCACTTGTCCTTGCTTGTCATTCAGAGGATGAACAGACCTCAGCACCTTCCTTCAAGCCTCAGGGCTTGAATGCACAGACGAGGAAGGTTTGGAGGTGACAGTGGCATGACCTGGGACTCTCTGATGCTGGATTTTGAGCCGCTTAAGGGTGGACAGGCCTAGCTTGAGCTATTGACGCGAGGGATCAGACCATAGAATCCGGCTCTCAACTTGAAAACCTACAGCCCCGCCCCGAATTTTATTTTTTTGTTTTTGTTTTCCTTTGTACTGGTGATTGAACACAGGGCCATTTTACCACTGAGCTACATTCCCAAACCTTTGTTTTTCTTTTGAGTCAGGGTCTCACTAAATTGCTGAGGCTGCCTCGAATTTGCAATCCTCCTGCTCCAGCCTCCAGAGTCACTAGGATTACCGGTGTATGTCATTATGCCCAGCTGCTTCCTAGTAATAATAATAATAATAGGAATAATAATAATAGGAATACCAAGAATTAGGAATAATAAGAATTCCACGTACATTTTCCTGTTGAGTCACATTATACCTAGGAGGTAAACGCTATTACCTCAATTTTGCAGATGAGTAAATTGAGATTCAGAGAGATTCAGTGACTTTTGGACAAGCAAGAGACCCAGCCAAGCTGGAACTCAGCACTCCTACTTCCCAGAGCAGGAGTCTTTCCTCTTCCAGGACCTCAAGATCAAGTCTGTATGATTCCCTCTAGTCTGTGGAGGGTGTTCCAGATCTTTCCTCAACTGGTCTGTAAGCCTAAATAGGTTACTAAGCAATCAAAAAATACACATTGCAAACCTTCCCAGTTTCCCAACCATGGGCTGTAAAGCAAGGAGTATGGCCTTTGGCTTCTGGGGAACCTAGGACTCAATCCTGTATTCTACTTTTCTTTTTTTGGGGGGGGATTGTAACTGGGGATTGAATCCAGAGGTGCCTTATCATCAAGCTATAGCCCAGCCCTTTTTTTTTTTTTTAGTTGTTGATGGACCTTTATTTTATTCATTTGTTACTTACATGTGGTGCTGAGGATTGAACCTAGAGCCTCACACATGCTAGGCAAGCGCTCCACCACTGAGCTACAGCCCCAGCCCTATCCCCAGCCCTTTAATTTATTGAATGATTGATTGATTGGTTGGTACTAGGGATTTAACCAGGGGTGCTCAAAGCCACAATCCCAGGCTATTATGATGATGATGATGATGATGATGAGTAGGATGACAGGGTTTCACTAAGTTGCCAAGACTGGCCTTGGACTTGTGACCTGCCTACTTCCAAGACCTCCCCAGTGGCTTGGATTACAAGCCAGCACCACTGTGCCCAGCCCAACTCCACCACTTTTCTAACGGACCTTCCTTTTGTTAACCTGTTTTATGCCTTACCAGAATTTTGTGAGCATTAAATGAAAAATGGGGATGTAAGCATTTGTGAACTATTGATTCTATGCCTTTGTTGATTCTTGCCAGCAAACTCCTTGCAATAGGAATACTGTCCCCTTCATCCTTTGTGACAACATAGGAAAGGGCTCACAAACAGCAAACAGTCCAACACAATCAGACAGCCAAGCTAGCTCTTACAGGGTTAGCATGCATGCCAGAAAATGAGGAGTTAAAAAGTAAATCAGGGGGCTGGGGTTGTGGCTCAGAGGTAGAGCACTTGCCTAGCATGTGTGAGGCACTGGTTTCAAGTCTCAGCACCACATATAAATACATAAAATAAAGATCCATTGACAACTAAAATATATATAGGAACTGAAGTGAACTCAGGGGTACTCAACCACTGAGCCACATCCCCAGCCCTATTTTGTGTTTTATGGAGAGACAGGGTCTCAATGAGTTGCTTAGTGCCTCGCCGTTGCTGAGGCTGGCTTTGAACTCACGATTCTCCTGTCTCAGCCTCCTTAAGTGCTGGGATTACAGGCTTGCGCCACTGCGCCCGGCTTAAAAAAATATTAAAAATAAATAAATCAGTCTTCAAGGCCATGGAAGTCAGATAACATACCAGGGGAAGAGAGTTTGGGAAGCCAGCTCAGCCTTCTGAGACTATGCAGTCAGTAGAAATACCAAGCCAAAGCCAGACAAGCTCATAAAAATCAAACACGCTGAGACAACAGTCTGCCCTGTTCTGAAAATAATCTTAGGGACTCTCCCAGATGAAAAGGGGCAAATTCCAGGTAGTGAGGGTAAAACACACTATGCAGAACAGTCACTGAAATAATGTGCAGTTACCTTTACTTCATTAGCATAGTAAATTAAAAAAAAAACAAGGTAGAGACATAAGATGGTAATGCGACATGCATCACAGCATGAAGAATGCAGGTGCAAATAAAATCCCAATCCTACATGTGATGACACCAAAAGACAGGTCCCTGCCTACCCTGAAGATGCCATGAAATCTATACATCTTTGTCCTTTGTTTGAGCCAGCCTGACAGTTAGGGCTGTGTCCCCCATCTTGCTGAAGTAGAAGTACCATTTAAAGCCTTGCTTGTGTAATCACATTCATGTGACCCTGTTTCATTTTTATTGTCACTATTGATACCATCTCCAGTATCAACAGAAGCCCTGTGTCCAGGGGCTGGAGCCTGTTCAACCAGATCCTAGAGAGCCCCTAGGGATCCCATAAACCTCCTCCCAGCACACATAATCCACCAGGTTGTCTCATTGCCCTCCTTCTCCCCAAGCTCACCCCTTCAAACTCTCTTCTTACCTTCTGTTTCCCCCTTTTCCAAAACAACCCAATCCTAGTGAATGAGGCGCAGCCCCAAGTTACCCTAAGATTGAAGAGAGGCAGACAGTTATAGAATTTCAGAGTACCATTTACTCAAGGACTTACTGATGGAAGTATCAGTAATAGGCCAATTGAACTCCTGTAATTTGGGTCAGAAGGGTGTATAAAATATTAGAACAGGGGCTGAGGTTGTGGCTCAGTGGCAGAGCGCTTGCCTTACACATGTGAGGCACTGGGTTCGATCCTCAGCACCACATAAAAATAAGTAAACAATGAGCTGGGCGCGGTGGCGCAAGCCTGTAATCCCAGCACTTAGGGAGGCTGAGACAGGAGAATCGCGAGTTCAAAGCCAGCCTCAGCAACGGTGAGGTGCTAAGCAACTCAGTGAGACCCTGTCTCTACATAAAACACAAAATAGGGCTGGGGATGTGGCTCAGTGGTTGAGTGCCCCTGAGTTCAATCTCCAGTACCAAAAAAAGGAATAAATAAGTAAACAATGGGGCTGGGGTTATGGCGCAGTGGTAGTGTGCTCGCCTAGCACGCGTGAGGCACTGGGCTCAATCCTCAGCATCACATAAGAATAAAATAAAAATATTCTGTCCACCTACAACTAAAAAATAAATATTTAAAAAAATAAGTAAACAAAAATAAAGATACTGTGTCCATGAATAACTAAAAAATATTTTTAAAAAAATGTTAGAACAAAGGTGACCTCATTCTAGGCATAATGTACCTGGTTTATCTTAAGCTAGTATGGGGCATATTCCTGGTGCCAGGGTCCAGTTATAAAGCTCCACATACCACTCTAATGGTCTGTCTGTTTATAATCTCCTGAGAAACGATGCAGAAAAAGCCAACTAGGGCTATTCTGGGGCAGTCATGACAGTGACAACTCAAGATAGCTGCAGTCACATCACACTGAATCTATACACTCTCCCTGAGACAGACAGAAAGACAGACAGACAGACACACGAATACAACCTCTTCTAGACTTAAGTGACTGTTGAAACCCCTCCTCCAGAATGCCCTCAAGATTAGAAGAAAGATGATCAAGTCTTCCCCATCCCCACCTCTCACCTCCATCTATGCTTTCCTGGCTGTGAAGATAGAGGACTGAAATTTCAGCATTCACTGTGGAGTCTGGCACACTAACCCCCTTAAAAATTTGCTAAGGGAGGGCTGGGGTTATGGCGCAGTGGTAGCGTGCTTGCCTAGCATGCGTGAGGCACTGGGTTCGATCCTCAGCACCACATAAAAATAAAATAAAGATATTCTGTCCACCTACAACTAGAAAAATATATATATATCTATAAAAAAAATTTGCTAAGGGAATTTCCCTTGCCCTTCCATCTCTGGCCAGTGTGTGCCTTTATTTCAAAGCAAACCCTGAGTTTTTCCTTACCCCTCCCTGGGAGTCCAGTATAGAAATTCTGGAATGGAGAAGGCTGATAAGGAATTAGCCCTGGATGTAACTCCTATGAGAGACCTTGGATTTTTCAGCCATTGTGGTGTGTACGCTTGATTCAGTTCCTCACTGTGTCTTCTCATGAGACTTAGAATCAAGCAATTCCCTGGCTGAGAAAAAAAAGCAAAATTGTTCCTTTCTTCAATGTATTCAAATGCAAATTGATAATAAAAACAGGTACAACTCCAAGAGGGGACATTAGGGGAGAACAAAGTTAGGTCTGTAATGGCACACATCTATGCGTATCAAGGTTATGATCATCTTGTCACATCACACTGAAAATGCCACTACTGTCTGGACAGTGGAGAATATTTAACTGGGCATGTGATTTTTCTTTAGCTATGAAGCTTCTGTAGTACTTGTTTTTGATTGATTTGCTAGTAAATATGTGAAACTTTGGGGGAAAAAAAAGGGGACAGATAGACCTTCAGCCCTTCATGTTACATTTAATGCCCCAAGGTTACACTCTAAGGTCCCTTAGCCTTCTGATTTAAACAATGTAACCCTTTTTCTTATGATTATCTCTTACTCTTTTCCTGGTTGCCAAGCACAGTGCTAATTGGGAGGGGACTTGGGGTGTCACAGGTCAAATCACTGCCTGACTCCTTGAATCATATTGGATTCCCTGTACCTGCAACAGATGGATACACACTACATTTGAAGAAATTACCTGCTCCCCTAGTTTCTTATCTCTCTGATATAGGTTCCACAGTCAGGAAAACTTTCTCCCATGGCCCAGAACGCATTATTTCAGATCTCTGTTCAGGGAGAGAGAACTTTCCTCCATGGAATTAAAGAAAAAAGCTCTGGGTTTGAGTTGCCATTGGCTCATATTGGCTAACCTAAACTAATCTCTATGGCCAACTGGATGGCAAGGCTGATTCGCTTAGTCCTAAATCACCCACGACTTACAGACAGAATAATCAACTTTGCCAGAACCACTTGACTGAGAACCAGTAGGAGGTCCCCAAAATGAGGGGACTATTACTAGAATCAGCGTGAACAAATACTGAGAAACTCATAGCTTGATCCTTATTTTTCTTGTTTTGCCTGAAAACATCCTTCCCAGACCAGCAGAAATCTTCAGCAAGAATGTAGGGACCACAGTTAAAATGCAGGTTCGTAAGAAAATAATAATAATAAATAAATAATAAAAATTTAAAAATGCAGGTTCCTCACCTTCCCAGGCTCTACTTGAGCTTGGTCATGCATGTGCCTCACTCCTCACCAAGGTGTGACTGCATTTCCCTGGGCGACTGAGAACAGGTGGAAAAACTGGCCAGTCCCACTGGGACTGTCACTGATCTAAAAGGCTGGGTTGAGGTCACTCCACGGGTAGCCTGGGACACTCTGAGTGCTAGAATTTTAGGGGAGGGAAAGTTATATGAACAGGAGTGGGGAGGTATATTAGTCTCCTATTGCTGCTGTAACAAATTACCAAATTTAACAGCTTAACACAAATTTATTAGCTTACAGTTCTAGAGGCTGGAAGTCTGAAGCGGATCTTGTTGGCTAAAATCAAGGTGTTGGCATGACTGTATTCTTTTCTTGAGGTTGTCTGGGTGAATCAATTTTCTTGCCCTTTCCAGCTTTGAGAGGCTGCCTACATTCTTTGCTCATGAGCCCATTCCATCTTCAAAGCCAGCAATGGCTAGCCAAGTCTTTCTCACATGTCGTCACTCTTTAACTTTAACGATTCTTTAACTTCCCTCTTTCACATTTAAGGCCCTCGTGATTACATTGGGACCGGTGAGATAATCCAGGATAATCTGTTTAGATGAGCTAACTAACAACCTTAATATCATCTGCAACCTTAACTCTTCCTTGCCATAGTCACAGATTTCCAGGGATGAGATTATACACATCTTTTGGGGAGAGGTGTTATTCTGCCTACAACAGAAGGCTTCACTCAAAAGGGCCACTGTCTCCTAGAAGAAGTCCTTAGAGTGAACAGAAGGCAATTCTTCCTTTTTTTTTTTTTGGTACCAGAGACTGAACTCAGGGGCCTTCCACCACTGAGCCACATCCCCAGCCCTATTTTGTGTTTTATGTAGAGACAGGGTCTCACTGAGTTGCTTAGTGCCTTGCCATTGCTGAGGCTGGCTTTGAATTCGCGATTCTCCTGTCTCAGCCTCCCAAAGTGCTGGGATTACAGGCGTGCACCACTGCACCCGGCTGCAAGGCTTCCTCTTGAAGCTGTGGGTTAGGGAATGTTAGACAGACTCCAGATGAAACCCTAGCCAAGTCCCCTCTCTCTATTCAAAGACTGACCTCATCAGCTCTCCTCACTAGGCCACTGGCCAAAATTAGACTTGGGAGAGGAGCTTAGTTAGGAATAATGTAACATCACCAGGTGACTGTGGGAACTGGGGTGCCTGGGTTTTGAAGGGTACTCAAGCTGGATATGCTGCTTGAGTCAATAGAAAAGAGGGGAGAAAGTGATAGCATAGCAGCCCCAAGCTGAGAATCAGTTTTAATCATCCATAATGATCACTCACCCTACTAGAGAAATAGGTGGACAACTCATCATCAGAGAGGACTGGAGCTCACCCCATCAGAATGAAGCAATATTTCTGTCTTCACCCAAGTGGCCTGTAGGCTTGAGCATCAATTGGGCTGAGTTCAGTTTTCACTGTGCTGCTTTTAGACTGTGTGATCCTGGGAAAGTAGACTACCTCCTCTTGAGCCTCTGGTTCCTTAGCTATTAAATGAGAATAATATCATTCTGTACTTCATATGGCTATGAAGAATTACAAGGGCTTGTGTAACATTCTAGAGTGGAAGGATCATGAAATAGTCTGAAAGCAATCCCAGTGCAGATTGCAACAAGACTAATAATGTGCTGGGGACAGTGGTACATGCCTGATCTCACTGATTCTGGAAAGCTGAGGCAGGAGGATGGCATGTTTGAAACCAGCCTCAGCAACTTAGCAAGACCCTCAGCAACTTAGTGAGATCCCATCTCAGACTAAAAAATTAAAAGGGCTGGGCATATAGCTCAGTGGTAACATGCCCCTGGGTTCAATACCAACAAAAAGACTAATGCTGAGCATGGTGGCACACACCTGTAATCCCAGCACTTTGGGAGGCTGAGACAGGAGAATCGCGAGTTCAAAGCCAGCCTCAGCAAGGGTGAGGTGCTAAGCAACTCAGTGAGACCCTGTCTCTACATAAAACACAAAATAGGGCTGGGGGTGTGGCTCAATGGTCAAGTACCCTTGAATTCAATCCTCGGTATAAAAAAAAAAAAAAAGACTAGTATTGTGAACATGAGTCTTGAGACAAATGTAGGGTAGAATTTTGCCTTCACCATAAATAACTGGGTTTGGACAAGAAGTTATTTAACCTTTATAAGCCCTGGTCAACACGTTTATTGTGTATTTATAATTTCTTGCTATGTTAAGTGCAGATAATATTAGTACCACCTTCCTAGGGTTGATATCAACTTGAAGTCAGATGTTCACAAGCAAAATTCAATGCAGGGAGCTCGTAGTGTGCAGGAGCTTCACTCAAATGTTAGGATTACCCAATCCACCGGAGGGGGTAGGGGATGGGTCGCTAACTTGGTTGGAAGGAAATCAGGAAGCCTTCGGTGATATTCTGAGCGGGCATCCCTACGCTCAGGCTACTGCTTGCAGCTTGGAGCCGCTACAACCCTAGGCTTACACAGGTACAGGCAGACTGGCGGGCTCCTGGCCAGTTCATGGTGTTTCCCTTTGCCTGGTAACAGGGAGGTGTGGCTGAGGCAGGGCATGGCCAGGAACAGCGCAACTAACAAGTGGTGGAGAGAAGCCTCGTTCTGGACCCTGTGGCTACCCCAAATGCTGGAGACTAACACCCCTCCCCGCAGGTGAAGGAGACAAGTGAGTGTGGAGTTATTGAAAGGGCACGCCAGGGTTTGAGGGCTTAAAAAGGTCTAGGGTCCTTAAGGCCTGCTGGGAGCCTGGGGTTCAGGCCCAAACCTGGGACAAGAGGGGAGGAGGAGAAGAACTGAACACCTGATTTAGGATGAATCCCCCAAAGCCTTGAGGTAGGCAAGTGAGGCTCCTGTCAGAAACCCAGGGACGGATGACAGTAAGAATTAAGTCTATATCCAAACACCCCTCCGCCACAGGTCTGGACCAGGATGAAGTCCCAGTAAAAAGGCCTGCCACCTGAGGTTCACACCATGTTCTCTTACTACTGCCTGCCGCGCCAGGAGAGCATCTGGCCTCCGCTGCAGCCCCTCACCTACTGCTACCTGCCCGCCCCTCTGCTGCTGCCTCCCATCCAGGCCCACAACTTCTGCAGCCGGCCAGCGAGCTTGAGCATGGGAGGGTGGGCGGCCCCGCGAGAATACCACCGTTTTTACGGCCGGGGCGTATCTCTGGCCGCCGCTCCGCCCTGGTGGGCCTTCCCACCAGCCTACGCCGAGGCTCTCGGCTCGCAGGTCCCTGCGGCCCGCGCTCCGGGGCTGTCGCTGCAGGGATCGGCAGCCGAGAGCTGGGCGCCGTGGCCAGAGGGTGGCAGTGTGCAAGCCGAACTGCGATGGGGCCGCGTAGAGCGCACGCACGGCCAGCGCCTGCAGCTGCCAGACTTCGTGTGCCGGGAGTTGCGGCGCGTGTACGGCACGTACCCGCGCACTGACGTGCGCGTCACCCACAGCCGCGGCGAGTTCCTGCTGCAGGCGGCCCCGCGCGTCGGTGAGCCAGAGTACCGGGTGGGGAGGCGCGCGCTGCGCCGGCCCGATAGCGGTGACAGCAGCAGCCCAGCCCAGGAAGCCGCGGAGCGCGGCCGCCCCAAGAAGAGGAAAGGCCTAGGCTGAGCGCTTCCCCGCGCGCGCCGCCGCCAAGTAGGCGCGGAAGACGCAGCGCCTGACAGCGGGGGCTGGCTGTACTCCCACCTGTTTGGTTTTTTGGTTTTGCTTTTCTCTCTGTCAGGTGACCCCCCTCTCCACGCAATTTGTTGGTTTCTCTCTCGTTATTTGTGGACAGTGCGGGAAGGACGAGCAAGGATCGAGGATGTCTCCCGGTGTTCCGCACCGCCTTTCTAGGTGCTCTTGGGAAGGGGGACAGTGATGTATTCGGTGAACCTGAGAAGAGCCTGAACTGTTTCCTCACGCTCCCATCTGTCTTCCGCTAACAAGCCTGGCATTCAGTAAGCCCCAGTTTTCCTTTCCACTCTTCCTTCTACCAGTCCCCTCCCTACAAAGCTAAGGGAGCGATAACAATCCTCAGCTTATAAGAAAAATGAGTGAAGTCAAATGCTTGCTTCGGGTTCATTTTTATGTTTGAAGGTGGATGGATGTTGCCATTTGTGTAATTAGTCTTACACAGATGTAAGGAGATGTGTGTGTGTGTGTAAGAGTGGTCCTCTTGAGAAAGTGTGCACCCTGCCCCATGGGCCTGGCTCCCCACTTCAGTAGGTCCCCTCCTCTTTAGCATGCCTACACCCTCTAGCCTTCCCTGGCCTTGTGGCCCACTACCCACAGAGGCTGTGGGCACATACTCTGTTACAGGAGTATGGTAGGCATGAGTGGCAAGGGGTGCCTGAAATTTAGGATTAGGGCTATCTCTGACCTTTTCTAGCCAAGTACCTTTAGCTTCTCTGAACTTCAGTATCTGCAAATAAAGCATAAAAATAACCCAAGCCGGGCGCGGTGGCTCACGCTTGTAATCCCAGCACTTAGGGAGGCTGAGACAGGAGAATCGTGAGTTCAAAGCCAGCCTCAGCAACGGCGAGGCGCTAAGCAACTCAGTGAGACCCTGTCTCTACATAAAACACAAAATAGGGCTGGGGATGTGGCTCAGTGGTCGAGTGCCCCTGAGTTCAATCCCCAGTACCAAAAAAAAAAA